>VXAZ01004426.1:1501-226731 GCA_013399875.1 Gymnorhina tibicen | reverse complement strand
TCACAAAAACAAGCTCTACCACAGTCTATTCAAGGTGAGCCTGTGGGAAATGAAAATACCAGGAACCTTTTATGAACATAGCAAAAAATGTTTAAAAAAACAAAACCGAGTAAAAAACCAGATTCAAGTGAGACCTTTAGTAACACATTTTAGCTTGTTATTTTAAACAGGCAATTTCTACATCCCTTAGAATGGAAAGTCTGAAGAATTTGCTTTTATTAAAAAGACTAGCACTTCAATAATGAAAATCTCTACATTAAATAAAATTTTTATCCTCATATTAGCCCTGTGGTGTGAAGAAATAGTCTCTGCTTGCTGTGTTTCCAAACCTTCACTCTTGTCAGAATAATTAATGCAGACGTGGCCCTTTTGTTTATTGGGGTCTTTTTCTAATTAGTGGATCAGGTCTCAAAAGACGTATTTACCCCCACCTTTTAAACAAATGCTTAGCTTCTGCATATGATATCTCTGCAATTAACTTGTTATTCATTTCTGTACTATTTAACAATAGCACTTATATGCAATCTATCATTGACAAAACTGTAGATGATAACTCTGGAAAAACAGGATATCATTAGTCTTTTTGCCATGAGGGTAAAAGAAGAGGGTAGAGATGCAATTAATTAGGTGGAACACTATATACTCTTCACAGCAGCTATAACAGGTTAGCTGGCCTGCTGCCAGATTAATGGAGATGTAGGGTGAAAGTAGATGAAGAAAGACAGCAACACAATAATGTAGCTTTAGGCTGTTTTCTACAGACTACCTACCCTAGCCCACTTTTTTTGCTTAAAGCATCTGATACCACATATGTGGAAAAATATGTTCCTTTTGAGGTTACAATGCTCTCTTTTTTTGAGGAATTTATTCAGTAAATCAGTTTATGCAGTTCTCCAAGGCAGAGATTTTACTCTGAACGACAATTTCACTTGCACTCCTCAAACAGAAATCAGGGAAGCAGTCAGTCACTAAAAAGTATGTCTTTGGGGTTCTAGAGATTAATCATTTTGCTATGTAATTACAGTTTTCTTGCTATCTGGTTTTTAAAAATAATTAATGATCAGTAGGAAAGGTTGGATTGATGGGTGTTCTAGGATTATTTGGAAGTAAAGGAAGGAAAAAAAATGCTGCTCTATTATCAATGATAATTGCTGTTAATAGTTGTTTAGAAGATACGAAAAGGTAGGTCATAGAAAAGGGTGCATTTATGTATGAAGTTATTTCCTCAGTACTAATAAAAATTTCCCAATTAGTAAAATACTCCCATAATAAAAAACTGTCCTGTCCTCTGATCTCTCTCAAGCATACACATACACGTTAGAGCAAATAACCATGAAATACACACCTACACTTTATTTTGGTGTATTCTCAGCATATTATGGAGGCTTGAAATGCTGCTTGTCCCAAGTGACTTGCACTGAATCCTTCTAGTGCTTTACAGCAGCAGTCAGTGTTGGTAGGATGTTAAATGCTGTGTATTTTCCCATTCCCAAAGGCCAGAAAAAAGATGGAAGGCAGAAATCAATTAAAATGTTCAGAAGCAGGGGTTGGTAGGCCTTTGTTTTTAATATTTCAGAACAAAACACATTTCCTAGCAAAAACAAAAAAAAGGATTCTCTAAGGTAGGGTCAAGGATTTGAACA
This sequence comes from Gymnorhina tibicen, assembly GCA_013399875.1. Lineage (NCBI taxonomy): Eukaryota > Metazoa > Chordata > Aves > Passeriformes > Artamidae > Gymnorhina > Gymnorhina tibicen. The sequence continues at coordinate 225,088 of VXAZ01004426.1, read as the reverse complement.
TGGTTATGAACCTCAAAATACCATTTTGAAAAATGCAGTAGACCTCCAGTTGGTAAAGAAGACTGATATTGAGTAAGATTTGCTTAAGATTTCACAGTTGTTTGTGAGGTTCAGTGTGAATTAAACCTGTTCGATTCATCTTTTTTTTTTTAAAAACTTTGGTTTTGTCAAGGCCAAGAAAAAAAAATCACAATATGACAGATCTTCCTCTCTTGAAATAAGAAAATTGTACAAGAATTGTCTGTACATTTTTAAAAATTTTTATTTTATTTTATTTTTTGTGAGTGAGAGTAACTTTTAGGAGACAGGTGCACTGCAATGGATCTAGTATAAAAAAATTTAAATGCAAGATTTAGAATAAGGTAAACTGTGAGAGAGTCAAGCTGTTATTTAATTTTCTTGTCTTTGGTTGAATGGGTAATGTGGAAGCCCATGTATTTCGAATGGAACACCACCATTACTTGATTATCTTTTTAACCAGGTAGTGGATTTTAGTCTGTACTTAATAGAAAAAGACATGCAACACTTATGTTAAAGCATAAGTGATGTTTTCTGAAATGATGTAGCTAAATTCAAAAGAAAACTTCCTTAGTGGGAATGTAAAACATAGGAATGAGACAGACCAAAGGTTCATCATTCTCTCTCTTAAAATAGCATAATAAATTGCTCTGGATAGATATTTCCCCCCCCAACTACCAACCCTGACTGCTTAAGAAATTTAATCATATATTCAATTCTCAAAAACTTATAGAACTAAAAGTAGGTTGAGGCATTATTCTAAAAATCATATTCTTCCTTTAATAAAATCAATCGACTTGATTTTATCATAACAAAAGAAAAAATATAGATAAAGTATCACCAAGTTTAGATAAAATTAATATCATATAATATTTTAGATAAATAAATATATCTACTCATGATCCATATAGAAATCTGAATTTAGAATCTTAATTCTGCAAAACTAGTGCTAACTTTGCAGATCCATTCCACAACATACTGAAGATGTGCCAAAATGTGCAAAGTAACTCCCAGTTGGCTCGCGTGATCAGTAAAAACATTTTACTGATAGCGTTCATAAACTTTAACCTATTGCCTAGGAAAGTGTCAAGAAAACCAGTAGCCGAGATTTTTGTCTACTATGAAATCAGTCTGTATATTTTCCTAACAACCCTCAGCAGCAGTATATTCACAAGGTAATATTAAAGGGGAAGCAAACGTATTTGGGAAAGAATCAGTGATTAAGGACTATGCCATTTTAGGAGCTTTCTCATCTGCTGCTAATGCTTTTGGAACAGGGCAAAAAGCAAAGCCTGCTCATTCACTGCAACCCAGAGTATGAGGGAGGTGTGCTGATAACTCGCTGTCCAACAAACATAATAATATTCACAGAGAGACAGGTGCATGAATCTGCTCTCTTTCTATTTTCCCCTCAAATTTGCATGCCCTAGAATGCTGTTAAAAAGTGCAGCATTCACATCAGTTCTGGGACATAACCAGCTTCATTTGACTATAATTCAAAGGAGTTTTAGACATTTATGTAAATGTTATAGACATGAACCCTTGACATTGGCAGGTATGTACAGATCAGACACGTGAAATTTTGCCATTCTGAGAACTAATCAGTTAAGAGGTGCCTTAGGTATGAAAAAAAATCTTTCTGATGTTAGGTTGATATGTGACCCAGTTAATTCCTTTTCTCTGAAGGTCAGTTTGAGAGAATCTGCACAAAAAATTAATTCGGTGTAACAATCTCCATGTAACTCTTCTAAGTCCACAGCTGCATGCTTTCAAATAGTTCTTTATACATATAAAACATAGTATATGATTCCCGTTTTTAAGTTCATTGTGACATTTCTGTGTAACAGTTGTCTTCCTCTGTTTCAATAATAGCTCCTAAACTTATGCCATGAAGAAAATGAAATTATTGCATTTAATCTTAAATCAGTGAGAAAATATTAAGTAAACAAAATAAATACATGAAAACTTCCAGTAGATATTTCTCCTAGTCTGGTACTGTTCCAACAGAAATCACAGTCATTTCCAGTTCCTCAATTTTGATAGTATAATACATTCTGGTGCCAATACCCACATTCACAGACTTCACTTAAAATTTCCCATGAAGACGTTAAATATTTGACTAATACTATTCATTCTTCTCTAGAAAGTAAACTAACTTTTGAAATCTAGCATGAACTTTCTCTTTGAAACCCACATAGAATTTTATGGGGTTTAGGGTTTCTTTTCCACTTACCTTTGCCTATGTGATTTTCTTTCAAAATTAGTTTCAAAGTACCTTGGAATATTTCATCTGGACTAATAGACTTTTGTTTATATGCCTCCTTCCCATATGCATCCATCCTTCTTTGCTCATACATTTTTCAAGACCCATGCAAGTTGTCAAATATCTCATTTTTTAATAATCTTCCATTATATCGTCCTGTCATAATGTCATCTCTGGTTTGACAGACTTAATAAGATTGTTACAAATCTGATGCATCATGTGTCACATTTTTCAGAAGAGATATTATCTGATTACATCTTCCACAACAGAACTACATTTTCTGTTTTGATGCTGTTATGATATAGTAACTCCCATATAACTTCTGTTACTATTTTCCCCATTCACTTTGTCAGTCTTGTACATTTTAAAGAACTTTTCAGACCTCACACATCTTAAATTTTACTTATATATTACAAAAACATTTCAGTAAATATATGTTTGTCCTTAGAATACAATATGGTTTTTCTGAAGAATAGTTAGCTCGCAGTAGGATGGAATAACTTCAACAGGATTAAGTATACTACACTAGCCATTGGTGGTACAGTGCATGTAGTGTGTAAGTACTTCTGGACTTAGTCAATGATTGGGAATGTTTTTGGGTAAAAATTTGGTGTTTAGGTTTTTAATTTATGTCCAAGTTCTGCTTTAGGTGTTACTGCATTACTGGAATTAGACATCTCATACTGGTTGGTCTTATATTCTTACTCATTTCTCATTGATAATGAGAAAATGCTGATTTTTATTTGGTGAAATTTTATAAGAAAATGGAACATGTATACCATCTGTGACAAATTAAAAAACCTCATGAAAAAAAAATCTGTGTTATCTTGTTTCTTCTTTCCTTAAAAGAAAAAGATATTTTTAACATAAAAACAGCAACACATTGTCATGTTTTCCTAGCTGGAAATTAAGCACCACAGAGCCACTCACTCAACCCCTTTCTCTCCCCCTCACCCTGGTGGAATGTGGAGGGGAAACAAAAGTAAAACTTGTAGGTTGAAATAAGAACAGTTTATTAATTAAAAATAAAGTAATATACAATAATAATAGGAAAAGTAAAATATACTACTACTACTACTACTAATAATAATATTTGTAAGGAAAAAAACCAAACAAGTGATTCACAACACAGTTGCTTACCACCCTCTGATCTATGATAGGCCCTGTTCCTGAACCCAGATGGGCCTCCTTTCTGGGTAACTTCTCCAGTTTACATACTGGGCAAGATGTTCTATGGTTGCAGATTATCTCTTTGGCCAGTTGGGTCACTTGTCCCACCTCTGCTCTCTCCCACTCTTCTTTTGTGTACCTCCTAACTCGCACAGCATGAGACACAAAAAAAAACCCCAAAAAGGTCCTTGACTTAGGATAAACAGAACTTAGCAAAAAACGAAACATCAGTGTGTTATCAGCATTATCCAAAACACAGCAATGTACTGGCTACTGAGAAGAAATTTAATCTATGCCAGCTGAAATCAGGACACACATACACTCAAAAAACCCTTTACTTTCTCTAGTTATAAAACTGTCTTGGCAGTTTACCATGGTAAACATCTGGAGATACATTTACCTAGATATGACCTGTTGCATGATGTTTTACCAGATCTTTGCCTGCTCTCAAGCAGCACTTGTTACAAAACCTGTCAGCTATGAAATTATATATTTTTTGTCATGTGAGTGATAGCTTTGGAAGAGTTTCAGGTTGAAAACACCACCTGCTCATGAAGACATAATTCAGACTTGTTGCAAATGTATAAATCCACTGATGTAGCTCTAAGATGTATCTTGTTGTGACTGTCACATCATTCACTTTTTAAATGTCAAACCTGTCATGTTTTTTGATTGAAGTACTCTTAATGTAAAATACCTGGGGTTTTTTTCAGTTGTTCAATCAAGACAAGGCCGTGCCAGTGAAAATGTGGCTTTTTTAAAATATCACCTAGAGAAAACAGTAACGGGTACATCTTGTACCATGATCTCCATGTATTGTCTCTATTTGTTTATAGTTATATCCCTCAGAGGAATCTCTTACATTTCTACTATGTATTTTAAATATGCCTACAAGTTGTGGAAATGACACAACACAGTGGTTTTTCAAATAGCCACAAAACAGCCTTGAATTGAGGACATTTTAGTCAAGATACAGAAGAGCATACTGCCTGTGAATTTGTGCTGGAGTTCTACCAACATTTTTCCCATTTCAACACAATTCAAATAATATATAAAAATTGAAAGTAAAAGTATGGGGGTCCCCCTTCACTTTTTGACTTTCTAAGGAAGATACTATGTGTTCCCTGTTAGGTTGCCAGCTGGCAAAAAAAAAAAAAAAGAAAAAGGAGGCACAAAAGAAGGTAAAAATTACTGAAGTGATACAGACACCACATAAGCCATGATAGGTAAAGACAAGTACTGTAGAACAGTGTGGTAATTTCTGTGGGATATTTAAGGTAGAAAATCATTAGAGGAAATCTATTGATTCAAGGCAGTTACGAAGGGCCAAGCAGGTGATTAGAGGGATGGAGCACCTCTACTACAAGGAAAGGCTGAGACAGTTGGGGCTGTTCAGACTGGAGAAGCAAAGACTCCAAGGTGACTTTGTTGTGGCCTTTCAGGCCCCCTAAAGGGGCCTACAAAAAAACTGAAGGGTGGCTTTTTACTAGGCTGTGCAGTGATAGAACAAGGTGTGATGGCTTTAAACTGAAAGAGGGTAGGTTTAGATTAGATATTAGGAAGAAATTCTCTATTGTGAGTGTGGGGAGGCATTGAAAGAAGTTGCCCAGAGAAGCTGTGGATGCTCCATCCCTGGAAGTGTTAAAGGCCAGGTTGAATCAACTCCTAAGCAATCTGATCTAGCAGAAGGTATCCCTGCCCATTGCAGAGGGATTGGAACTAGATCGTCTTTAAGGCCCCTTTCAACAAAAACCACACTCTGATTCTATGATTTGATGATGGTGATGTCTCTGAGACCAGTATTAAATGAGAGGTAAACGAGAGTTACAGCAGTGGGGGTCTGGTGTTCACATTAATGTTTATTAACTCCTTCACGTATCAGATAATTTGTACATTTTTCTTATGCTGAAATTCTTCGAAGAACAGCAAAACCATAATTTTAACTACTATCTTTTTTTTCCTTTTCTTTGTTCTGAGGAATGTTGTAGGCTGACACTGCCTCCAGTAACTCCAAGGCTGGGATTTCATCATTCCTGGGGAGCCAGGGTCTCTGCTTAGGCTGGGAGGTGTTTGCAGGTTCAGTGGGAAGCAAAGCTGAGTGTGTATCCTAAGGACACATACACAGACACATATGAACACCCACAGGCACGCAGGTCTGATTGCACACACTGCCACAGGCAGGGCACTGCTGTCAGCAGCAGCCCGATGAAGTGCTTGCACAAACACAAATGCAGACAGCCAACTGTGTCTTGCTTAGGACTGAAGGTCACTAGTGCAAGTGCGTGCATGTGCACACACATACACACACACATCTTCCGCTCTCCAGTCACAAGCACATGCACATTTGTGGATCTCTTGAGTACTGATACTGCACCTCTGTCCGTCTGGTACCTGTTCATGGATCCTGGGACTCCTTACCTGCCCCACAGGTCCCTGATTCACATACAGGTGCTCAGCCCTGCTGTCTGACTGATGCCCCTGCCTAGTACCAGGGTTAGGGGAGATACTTGTCTCCAATCCCAGCAGCCAGCACCAGGAACCTGGCACTCAGCCCCTCACTCACCTGACTCACCTCACTCACCTGGCCCCCCTGTAGTCAATTTTCCTAAAACACACCATTTAAAAATGCAGCTGAGGCCAAGTCCCCCACCTGCTTCCAGCTGGTGTCCCTGAGATCCCACTGGCTCCGGCCGCTGGCATCACCATCCCAGGAATCCTGCACACCCATCTCACTGTAGTGTCTGCTCCCAGTCCACTCACAACCACAGCAATCAGCTCCTCATAGAGTCACAGAGTCACAGAATGGGTAAGTTTGGAAGAGACCACTGGAGCTCCTCTGGTCCAACCTCCCTGCTGAAGCAGGGTCTCCTAGAGCACATTGCTCAGGATTGTGTCCAGACAGCTTTTGAATATCTCCAAAGAAGGAGACTTCACAACCTGTCTGGACAACCTGTTCCAGTGCTCATCATCTGCAGAGTAAAGAAATTCTTTAGCATATTCAGGTGAAATTTCCTGTGTTCCAGTTTCTGTCCATTGCCTCTAATCCATTGCTTGGCACCAATGAGAGGTGCCTGGCTCCACCCTCTTGACACCCTCCCTTCAGATATTTACATACATGGATAAAATCACCTAAACCCTCTGGTTCTTACACTTGCACAGGATGAGGTGGCACAGGGAGACCTACTACAGGATTTAAAGAGAACACAGCTGCAGGGCTGGGAGATAAACCTGCTGATGGGCCATGGCCTGCATGCAGCTGGCCTGGACCGTTCTATACACAGCCTTGTCTGTCCCATACCCTGTTGCTCCTTCCCCACATGCTCCCTCCTAAGTCATGTGTGGTACCACTGACACACCCCTTGAATATCACAGATCCCCATGTGCTTGTTTCTTTCATATGACTGAAAAAGCCCAGGCTGTTCCTCCCCAAAGCTGTGCCTATAGTTACTTAATGGACCTTTGGCTTGTAACTGAAGACTTTTTGTCCTTGGTAATGACTCTGTTGTTGCTTGTCTCTTGGCTTTGTGTCTCTGTGTCTTCTTATTTACCACTTCCACCTTAATTTATTATCGCCTTTGCACTGAAGAGGTCCTTGATGGGATCACTTCCATGAAGCAGATGCTCTCACATTCCACATATGCTTACAGTCTGCCCTGCTAAATTTCTTTTCTTTCATGAATAATGAAAGGCAGAGATATTCTTTCAAGTATTGTTCAGAAAAAAGAATTAATATTTAATAATAATATTACTACTACTGCTATTACTACTACTACTAATAATAAGGGCAAAAATAACAACAACAAAAACATAGGAAATTGAAGAAAAATGTAATTCAGAACTTCTGGAGGAGCCACTAGTGAAACCCTGTCTCTTAAAAAGCTGCTGACAGCTTTGCCATTGATTTTATTAGTTCTATGACTTCAACCAGGGTCTTTTGCATGGGGTGTTAATTAAATGCTTCTGGGCTTGGAGAAAACAGAAGAAAAATGTCATATAAACAGGTATGCCTTGATGGGATGGCAGGTTGTTTGAGCCTACTTCAAATCTTCATATTCTTTCTTCACCCTTTGTGACATTTGAAGTATTCATGCATGTTTAAAATATATTGCACTTTGTAATGATTGACTCCATTTTATTTCTGGACCATTTAAACAAAGGTTCTCATTTGCATATATCTTGTGGTTTTCTTACACTGATGTCCAAACAGAAGATTAATTGGAAAGATTAATGTTTAAGATCGTCTCCTTTCTCTTTCTTTCTTTCTTTCTTTCTTTCTTTCTTTCTTTCTTTCTTTCTTTCTTTCTTTCTTTCTTTCTTTCCTACATGAGGAGACCTAGAAGGCATATTAGAGACTGCCCTTCTGCAGTCTCTCTGCCTCAGGAGCTACAGTGCATCTACACAGGAGGCTGGTCTCTCTCGGTACTCTCTTTAATGTTGAAGAAACCGATCTTCAGTGGGAGGGTAGATATCAGGGTGTCCTACACTCCTACACTTCTGCTGAGCAAAATGAGGCCAGTGGTATCACTTTCACAGAAGGTAAAGATACTGCTGTTAGGCCACAGGAAATATAGGAGAAAACAGTGTTGATATCAAAGGGGATCCTTGTTCGTTAGGTGATTAGTGTAACATGCCCTAAGGATTCCCTGCTGCATTTAGATTGTTAGAGATAACAATAGACAGTGCTGCTGTCTTTGGATTTTGGTCCACAAAGAATTGTTTTGTCTTTGTCACCATTTCTGAGTGAGGCTGTAATTTATGCTTTTGTCATTGTTAGACTGGGGCTTACTTTCCCACTGCATTACATCTTTTGTGTTCAGTTCTTCAATATGAAGTTAGAAGAGAAAGGAGACTCAGATCTTGACTCCTGTGGTGCAATTTACTTGCTCAGAAATAGATAAAAGAAATGCATCTTTTTTTCTAAATGCATAATTAATCAGCAGTTTCTATTGCCAGAAGGTTGTAGTGAGGCAAGGAAATTAGTAGGATTTAAAGATATTGAAACTTTTTTTTGAGAGTAAAGTAATATTTTACACAGCTTTTTAAGAAATTTAGAGCTGTTCTTTAAAGCACAAACCAGAAAGTTGACTGGTCAAAGAAGAAACTCCTTATGAGGTTAAATTACTTCTTACCTGCCTGTAAAAGGGCTTTCTAAACTTGATACGGTTCATATCATACTGATTACAATTGAAACAATTCTCTTCTTTTAAAATATGGCTTTAGACAGACATCTAGTCAAATAACATAGCATTTTTTAATTCTTAAGAAAGTCTTCCAGAAAATGCATTTAAAGACCAAATCAGTGGAGACTGAATGTAAGCGCTATTTAAATTTTAAAGGATTTTATAATAAAAGATATCATCCTCTTATGTTATCAAATACCTCTGGTTCAGATACCAGTGGTATTACTAAAGTTCCAGTGGTTCCAATTAAATTCTAGCCCAAGTTTTTAAAATTAAAACTGTAAAGACAAATTAAATTGTACAAAGGGGTAGTTCTGTCTTTGTTTTTATGAAAAGGCAAGTCACAGTGGATACTGATATTCAACACATGGAGGTCCTCAAGATTTTAGTTTTTGAAGATCTGTTGAGATGAAGTGGAGGATACATTTTCCTCTGATACCAGTTTTGCTGTGGAATCTGCAGTTTGTTCTTGCCTTGGCTAGCTAGCTCTGTGAAGGTGGAAGGCAGATATATTTGTATATGTGTAGTCCAGAATGATTAAGGACTCTGTGGCTTATGTCCTAACATTTTGCTTAGTTTTTGTCCACAGTGCTGTGATCCCTTCTTCTCTGCCTTCAGTGGACAGAATAAGTCCTGTTTGAGTGAGAGATGAATAAGTGAGAATTAAGTTTGCGAAAGTATGAGGTCAGCAAAAATACAAAAATATTTTTCTTATACTGTTAACTGTACAATGCAGTTAGTTCAGTGATGAAAATAAGACTGAGTTGTTCTTAGGAAATTTTTTTTAGCATTTCATCCTCCTTCATTAAAAGCAATATAAGCACATGGAAAAAGACAGAACTCTGAAAAATGTTAAACAGGGTTGTGGTGTGGTAAAATATCATATAAAATCATATCATATGATATCATAGTATCATATGAAATCATATTGTATACATTATATTCAAATTATATTATCCACTGAATATTATATATTTTACATTTTATGTTAGGAATCACATATATGTTACATAATTTTTATGCTGTGTTGTATCGTCTACATATATTTCTGTCACTCCTCTGCTTTCATATAATACAGTGACAGAAAAGATTATTCCGACTACATGAACACTTCTCCAACAAAGAGAAGTATCACAGAATCATCTGAGTTGAAAGGGACCCAGAAGGATAACCAAGTCCATCTCTGAAGAAAATGGTCCATAAGGGGATCGAACTCACAATATTATTAGCACCGTGCTCTGACCAGCTGAGGTAATCTCAGGGTCATCATTTTCCTTGTTTACTTTTTAATTATCTAATAGTTGCTATACCCATGTAAAAGCAGATATAAAAGTGATAGTATCATAGTGACACTGATTTGTGTCATTTGTGGTACAGTGAAAAGCAGGTTGAGAGACCTTGAATTCAGTGATGCTAAAGAAGAGTGTCTCTCAAGACTCTTGCCTCATCCTCTTGTGCCCCAGTTTCAGAAAATATCTCAGTAGTACTGAAACGCTAACATATATTAGGGTCACGAGAAAGTGAATACCTGGCTTCAAAAAACAACAGTGTTTGAAAAATCTTCTTTTAGAAACACAATATTACAGTGATGCAGAAGGTGACAAAATATTTTTAAAAATGAAACAAACCTGTGGCCCAATTTCACTGGATGCTTTTTTTGTCATTTTCTTTTCTCAGATTCTTCTGCTCCAAACATCTGTTCCTCTTAACTGGTGTTGCCAGCCTTTGGAGCCTTAGCATAATGAGGCTGTTGCTTACAATTTTAATATGGTGTCATTTTATCCTGCTCAGAGCAGATCTAATTAATGCCTAATTAAGAATCCATCCAAGGTCACTGATGTCAATAAAGCTGAACAAATGTTAGGAAGGATAACAGTTTGGGGAATCAATCTGTCCAAGTACTAAGCCTGGTGTAAGGCTCTGAACTCTCTGTGTTATCTTAAGGAAGGTGCCAACTTCATTTTAAACACACAGCTTCAGCCATTTCCTGTTGACGGATTGCTTGCCTTTTGGATTAAAACTGTAGCACAAAAACTGCAGGAATTAGAGAAGACTCCAATATCTGGTATACAAAATTAGCTGGATCTTTTCAATATAATTTATTTTGTAGTACAGCATACCTGAGCAACAAAGATATCTGCAAGAGTTTCCCATTGTAGGGATCATCCTTGACTCACTAGATTATAAAGTGATAAAATGGCATTTGTTTCTTTGTCGCGTCCATTAATTCAGACTGAAAATTTGCTGCCTCCACCAGGAGCTGCAGGAAGCAAGGAAAGCTTAGTATTTGAAATGTAAATTGATCCCTTTTGACAGGCAAGAAAAGATTGAGCTGGAGGTATAGGAAATGTATGTAGTATTTTATTACTGATTATAAGTATTTGTTTGCTCTTGAAGGTATACAAATTATGCAAAGTTTAACTGCTTATTCCCCTGCATAATATAAACCCTAAAAAAAATTCTTGTAAAAAGGATGACAAGTACCTTATTAAGAAAAGTGTTTATTACACTTCTGGAGTCACACAAGGAAAACTTGTATATCATACTTCTTTTAGTTACTGAACAAATTTCCTACTGGGAAAGAGCATATCCAGATATCCTAAATCAGGCGTAGTTTCTGTACCCTGTTCTGAAGCAGCAGGTTTCAGTTGGCATATGGATGCAAATCAGAGAGTGATCTAGTTATCCTCTAGCAGAGTGGTGACTGTCCAGTAGTTTGACCTTTCTTAGATTTCTTTCCATCAAAAGAAATTTTCAAAGGGAATTCCTTTATCTTGGTAAGAGGCAGCTGCACTTAAAAAAAAAAAAAAAAGACTAATTGTACTTATTCTGACACATAAGAAGGAAAAATTGAGGTCACTTACCTTTCGTACAAGACCTCTGGAATTCACTGGCAATTCACATGGAACATTTGGCTCTTGTGTAAATAAAACAGATAAACCCTAATTTCCTTTGAATTCTAATACTAGAGTCTCAAACTGTTTTTTAATAGAGAAGGGATTTGAACATAATACTGGTTTTGATCATAAGTCATTTTATTGTTAAGGGAAACTGTGGATACAGAAAGGGCTGTTAGAAAGGTTTTCCAGCTTCTTGCAATATCCTGTGTGAATCTTTCCTTTCTCATGCAAGCTTTGAAAACAATAAGATGTTTTTGTATAACTATCTGAACACCTGGTGTTTGTCTAAGTTCTGTTTATGATACACTGGAGAAATGTTATGGAAATGGGTGTTGTAAAACCTTAGCCAATCACCCTAAGGTGTGGGTGTGGGTGATCACTGACCAATCTCCTTATGTGATTACACATATAAGTGGGCAATTAATTAATTAAATACTTCACTTTCTTACTGGACATGTGTGGCCTCATTTCTTCGTCCCTGGCATACAACCACAGGAAACATTGAGTTTCATGTGGGAATGAAAAAGGCACTGACTCAGAGATTATGGGTCAGGATTAAAGGGAGGGCAGAATCAGGTGAGATTATATTGGGGGTCTCCTACAGGCCCCATAGCCCAGGAAGCTGAGCAGATGAGGCCCTTTATAGAAAGATAGGAGTAGCCTCACATTTGCAAGTCCTCTTCCTCATGGGGGACTTCAACCACCCAAATATCTCTTGGAGGGACAGCACAGCATGACACAAGGATTCCAGGAATTTCCTGGAATGTGTTGATGGTAACTTGCTTCTCCAACAGATAAAGGAGCCAGTGAGGAGAGGTGCTATGGTGGACCTTGTTCTCACCACCAAGGTCATGAGGAATGATGAGGAATATGAAGATCAGGGGCAGTCTTGACTGCAGTGACCCTGAAATGGTGGAGTTCAAGAGCTTTAGGGCAGCAAGGAGGGCACAGAGCGAGCTCACTAACCTGGACTTCAGGAGAGCAGATTCTGGCCTCTTTAGGGATCTGCTTCATAGTTACTTGGCATAGAGCCATGAAGGGAAGATGATTAATATACAAAGATTAGGAGCAATAAATTTCAACACAGAGGAAGTCAGGTGAAAATGTCAGGAGGCCTCAGCAGATGAACAGGCAGTTCCCAGACAATACTGTGCATCTATATCATCTGAGCAACAACCTCTCAGTGATGGCTAACTGTGTGCTGGGCTGCATTAGCAAGAGCATAGGTCAAGAGGAGTGATTATTTCTCTCTACTTAACAGCTCCTAGATCACATCTTGAATGCCGTGTTTGCTTTTGAACCCTAGATTGAAAGATCGACAAACTGGAGACTTTGCAGGGGGTAAATATGAAGTAAAGGAAACTGGACTACGTAAAGGTTGCAAAAAAGTACAATCAAGTGACAGTGGTAAGGTAACAGATGAAAAGCAAGTAATAGATGTGTTTCCTCTGAGATAACTCACAGGTAAAATTGCAGGAAGCCATAATGATCCATTCTGCTTACTCTGTCTTGAAGCAGCAAAGCCCAGACCATTACTAGTTTATGTCACAATCTCATATAAGCAATCTAAAGACAATCTGATCTATGCTATCAGTTGTGGAAAGCCAAAAGATTATATACTTGTTAGTATATATTTTATATATTATTATCAGTATGTTATACAATAAATAATATTTTTAATTAATATTACTTATCTAATATTTATTATACACTTGATCTTGTTGAGAAATACCAATACAATGGTAGAGAGATTTTCCCAAAATCAGTTTCCATTTTTATTCTGCGCTCTTCAAGATATGATTGTCTGATATTTTTTCTGTATATGTCTCCTTTACTTTAGCATCCAGGAAGATTTAATTCCTTGACAGCGCAATTCACATTTCTCAAATGTATCTTAACGTTTCTTTTTTAAGATACTTTATCTTGATATCCCAGAAATGGCTTTCAGGTAGCCCCGGGGGCATTCCAGTATCTTCTTCTTCAATGACTGGATCATGCATACATTCTTGTTTTATGGTCATTGAAAATTCATTCTACAGAGCAGTACTTCACTAGAAGTGTTTGTATGTTGTGTGTGTATGTGCATTTGTGTGCCTGCATGCATAATGGGTTAAGATTTTGCACATACTTTTCAGTTCTCTGGATCCATCCATGGCAGTGATACTGTTTTGGGATGAAAGTTATTTACCTAAATTATTCTTTTCAGGATGCAAGGGTACAGTGACAGACTGAAGAAAATAATTTTTTTTAATATGGGGAAGAGAAGGAAATCTTACTGTAGTTCTTGTTTCCCTAATGGTTAGTTCTAAATATAAAGTGCCAGATTCCACTCAAAGATGCGCAGCAGAGGGCAGATGGCAATGGGTACAGCTTGCACAAAGGAAAATTTTGGTTGGATGTAAGAAAAAAATTCTTCAAGGTAGGAGTAGATAAGGACAGGAGTTTCCCAGACATAGCAACAGTCCGACCTAACTTAGTAAAGTAATACAGTAAAGACTGGATATGGAGATATATAGATTTGGTAAAAGGGGTAATATTCTAAAATACTAAAAGCAAAGGAATCCTTGAATACACTGGAAATTACCAAATACAGAACAAAATATATGTTTGTTATGTGAAAAATCAGATTACAGAATTCGTTTCCATGGGAAGCATTAAGTCAAGAGTTTAGACTTAAGAAGGATTTTTAATAAGGTTACAGCAAAAATCCTGTTTAAGTCAAATAGGAAATAACAGAATTCGTAACACAAAGGTTTGAATCAAAGTGTCAGTGATGAAATAAGATCTATCAAGGGAAGACTGTCTTTTCTTTTTATTATTCCCCACACACACTCCACCCTAAACTGACTTCAGTTAAAAGGAAAAGGAGTGAATAATGAATAAAGAAAGACAGCACATTCATTTCAGGGTAATATCAGCAGTGGGCTGCTGGTACTCCTCAAGAATGTTAGGAGTGTTTCTTGTGCTAAACCTTCCACCTCTGCAACTGAGCCACATGCTTTGTTGCAGAATGAATGACTGCCACATTATCTGATGGCCTTGAATTGTTCTCAGAGAAGACAAGGAATATTTAAAGTTCGGCAAGTCACAACAGATCAAGCAATGCTTCAGCATGAAGAGAGAAACACAAATTGTATCAATTTAGCCTGGAAAGTGTGCATGTGAGTTAGCTGCACAATGATGAAGATTTCACTAACAAAAACATAGTACTAAAAATGCATTGAGTAAAATGCTTGTACCCATAGTCAAAGATTAGAGATGTTCAGGCTCAAGATAAAACAACTTTAATTAATCAGTACATTCTGCTACAATGTACATTAAAATAAATTAATCAGTTATATGATACTATTCACATGGTTTTGGAGCAGAACACAAACTTACACAAAGAATGTTCTCAATACAGTCTCCCCATCTGCAGCGTGTGAAGGATGAAGAATATTACTAAAATAATATACCTCTTGCAGGTAGAAAAGCTGTTATTCCAGATTTCCAGACAAGGAGCTGTGTAAGAGAGTAAATTCACTCAGGTCTGTGCATCACTAACTTCCTCAAGCTCAGTCACAGAGGGTGCCTAAATCTGTTGCAAAATGCAAGTGAATCTCAACCAAACAGATTAAGTGACTTGATTCTGTAACAGAGGGAAGACTACAGCATGTTTCTTTTTCAGTCTAAATGTTATCAGAAGATTATTTTATCAGAAAATAATATCGCACCTCTTCAGGAGTTACACTTTTTGTCACCTCTGTTCCGGAGACAGAAGGTCAAATTTTGAAGTGTAAATCGGCACACCTGAACCGATTTAAAAAATATAGTGTTCTATACAGCTGAGCATATCCAATTTTGTCCTTATAATTGAAACTTTACAATGTTTATACTTTCAGGTCATAAGCAAACTATAATTTCTGATGAACAATACAGTCTTTTTTGAGACTCTATAGACAGAAATAGCCCACCATTTATTAACAGAAGACATAGATAGCATGAAATATTTTTAGTTCTCCTTTCCTTCCAAGAGGATGATCCTTGTAATCTGTCCGAAGACAAGGAAACCCATACATCTTGTACCTATACATAACAAGGATTTATGTCTCCCTGATATTTTGATGCTTCTAAACATAATTGTATGTCCTTTTGACACAAACAGCTTTTGTCCCATGCTCTTTAATTTTCTGCTTGCTTTATAGGGGATTCATAGTAAGGAACTGAATCTGTTCTTTTCACACTGTGGTAAGTGGTGATCCAGCAAACACATATTCAAGTTTTCTATATTTTTTGTGTAATGAAAGTTTTCTTCAGAATTATGATAAGTATAGCTGTGTCCCTTTGTTTAATTCTGTTGCCAAATAGTTCATCCATTCCTCAGGTCTCAGGATAAAAGCCAGATTTTTGAATCAACAAAGATACTAAAGTGACAATGTTATTTAACTTGGTGGTTGATTGTGCTGGATTTTTACTTTCTATGCAAAATTATGACAACTGATTGCATTACTAGTTTTCTTCAAAAGAAAAACTCTGCTTTATACTTTTCTAGCAGCCTTCTCACCTGCTATTATTTGTACTTATTTTAAGCCCCTGCCTCCACTGTGAAGTTCATCACAGGTACTGGCACCAGAATCTGATCGCTAGCTGATGGAGGTGGAAGAGGAAAAAGATAGGACTTACAAATGCTTGGAGAAGTATATTATATTATGCCTAGCTGAAAGTGGGAGAAGTCCTGTCTTCTGTTATTGTGTCTCTACATATGAATCCAGGTTGAATCTAGTAAGTTACTCTCAGTTCTTTCTGCCTCCTTTCCCAATTACACATCAGCTGTGTGAGACTGCTCATTTTCTTCTGGGGAGAATGACAGAAACTATGTTCGTAGTACACTGCAGCAATGTGGTCATCTCCATATGAAAAATGGACAGAGTTAGATAGTTCTTCTAGGTAGGAATTTATATGTTGACTGCTGAATCTACTCATTACTGAGCCTGCTTTTCCAAAAGTTTGTCTGAGGTAAATGGAACAAAAAAATATGTATTTCACGAAGTTGAGAAATAGCTCAGGATTAACATAATAAATAAAATTTTTTCATTAATTTTAGGGGGGAAAAAGAAATATTTTTATACTACTCAGTATATTTTCCAAAATTGTTTTATTTTTTTCCTTTTTTGTCCATACTCCAGGAGATAGTAAGGTCTTGTCATATAGCTGGTATATCTATTTCTCTGTCTAATTAAATATTTTAATTCTCTGTCATTTTCTTCACATACAGAAGTTTCTTCATGATGGCTTCAAAACTTCTTTGGAATGTTAAAAATTTGCCTAAAAAAAAAATCTAACAAACCATCTTCAGTCCCTTTGAAGGCCTATATCAACATATATGTGTATTTTTATATGTATATCGGTTGATAAATATACTGCTGGACAAATCTAATCTCAACTTTTAGATATCACTGAGCAATTGAAAAATGCTGCTCAACTGCTGCCTACCCCGTTAAGCAAATAAATCTCATGTTTCTAAGTTCCTTGCAGTCAGCATACAAAAAAATTAAACCCCTCTGGAAATTACCATTATTATTCATAAGATGTCTTTCATCTTTCTCTTTGCTCCAAACCAAAGAGCAGAAAAGGTCTGTATTTGCTATGAACTCAGGAAAATCTCAGTTGCACTTCTCCTCATGAAACTGAATTTATGAAACCGAATTTATGAAACCCTAAGCAATACATCTTAGGATGGAAAAAGTTTGTTTCCTTGGTTAGGTTTTCAAGTTCAGGAACCTATGGTCTTTTTTTCTTCCCAGGGTGCCTTAAATGTCTTAAACTGTGTTGTGCTCAGGGCTTTCCATGTGTAGCTCTGTAGTCTGTCTTTCCTCCAAGCTTTGTAACCTTTCACACAAGTTGGTGTAGGTTTTCCAAAGCCTCCGTAATTTTCCAGTTTTCTCATGCTGTTGGTCTTGTGCTAATATTGCTATTGGCCTGCAGCTGCAAACCTTGATAATATGTCAGTTTGCCGTTTGTGAAAAGATTGCCACAGGCTTGAGTATCGTGTCAACTTCCCCTTGACTTTTTCCTATCTCTTGTTTTGCAGATTTTCCAAAAATATGCAGGAACAACATTTATTGACCATTCAGCATGACAAAACCTCATGAACTTTAAGAAGACCAATTGCAAGCTCCTGAACCGGGGTTGGGCCATACCAAAGCACAGGTAAAGGCTGGGAGGAGAATGGATCAAGACTAACCCTGGGGACAAGCTCAGTATGACTCAGCAATGTGTGCTTGCAGCCCAAAAAGCCAACCACATCCTAGGCTGCATCAAAAGAGGTGTGGCCAGAAGGTAAAGGGAGGTGATTCTGCCCCTCTACTCTGCTCTTGTGACACCCATCTGGAGTGCTGTGTCCATCTCTGGGGCCACCAACATAAGAAATATGTGGATCTGTCAGAATGAGTCCAGGTGAGGACCATGAAAGTGATCAGAGGGCTGGAATGCCTCTCCCATGAAGAGCAGCTGAGAAAGCTGAGTTTGCTCAGCCTGAAGAACAGAAGGCTCCAAGGTGACCTTATACTAGCCTTCAAGTACCTAAAGGAGACCTACAAAAAGGCTGGAGAAGGACGTTTCACAAGGGCATGTAGTGATAGGACGAGAGGAATGCTCTGAAACTGAAGGAGGTTTGGTTTAGATTAGACCTTAGGAAGAAATTTCTAAGGTGAGGTTGGTGAGACACTGGAACTGGTTGCCCAGGGAGGTTGTGGGTTCCCCATCCCCGGAAATATTCAAGACCAGGCTCCATGAGGCTCTGAGTAACCTGGACTAATGGAAGATGTCCCCGCCTACAGCAGGAGGATAGGAGACAGGTGTTTTTAAGCTCCCTTCTAACCCTAGCCATTCTATGAAAACCTTGCCCCTTCAACCCTGTGTCTTACCATGCTCCAATCATCACTAATGATCAGAAACAACCATGAGGGACTTTAGGCAGGTCCTGAAAAAAGCTTAAAGTTATTACAGAAAAAGCTTTATGGGCGATCACTTGTTAGATTGCAGAGTGGTCCAACAGGGAGGCTTGCCTTGGAACCCTGTTGCATCTCTTCTTCATTCGCCACTGGGGTGAGCTTTTTCCCCCCTTGAATTTTGTCTGTTCTTTTCATTAATGTCATTTTTGGGGTTTTTTTTCTTTTTTCTATGTCCCTCTCTCTTTCTCTTCACCCAATTCGTATTTTTATTTTTCTCCTAAAGTAAGACTTACCTTTCCCATCAACTTATGCCATAAAGTGTGGACCCAATGAAGAAATATTTGTGCACAAAAGCTTGTCTCAATATCTTCTGTGCAAAAACTTGCAAAGACACTTCCACACCAAACCCTTTTTGAGATCCCCTTTGACTTCTAATTCTCTCACATACTTCAAAGGGCATGTTGAGCACTTAATTTGGGACTGAGAACTCAATCAACCGCAGCATGCATAGGTCAATTTACCATTTATATGTTTTTAGATATCTTGCATTAGCTTAATGCAGAAAAAAAAATACTGGACCTCGATCTTTACCTTGATTGAACTGTTACTTCGTTACTTTTTCATTGAAGATTAAATTAATCTAAATGTTTCAAGAAAATGTACCATTATTTCTGGCTTTTTAAAAATTGTTTATACCTGCTCAAAATGAATGCCTTGTGATAGCACATGAAGAATAGTGTTTTGTTTTCCTTTTTCAGAAGAAAAAAGGCTTATGCAGGAAGAAAATGAGATGTTGAATTGTGTAGCAGTGGTAGCATATTCCTGGCTATTTTGTACCTTCACACATGAAAAAGTGAAGAAAGATAACTGACATGCCTTTAAATGTCTGTTTAAAGCAGTGAAACTAAGGTAGGGCAAAGCAGGATCTGGAGTATCAGTTAATTCCAAAACATTTTCATGCCACTAGTTGACACTTCTGAGAAAACAACAAAATTAAAGTAGGAAATTCATCTAGTTTTGAGCTGTGAAATTTGTACAAGGTAAATCAGTTCCTCGGAAAAAGAAAGATTTTCTTTCATAGTGCCTATATTCTATGTGCTCTGTGTGCAGAGACAATGCATAAATTCCAGCTGGCAGTGATACTTATATATTGTCCTGTAAATATCTGAAGAAAACCCTATTCTGGATAATCAGGAAGTTGTATTCATCCTACTGTTTATCTAGGATTTATACTAACTGTGTGAAACTGCCTGAAATCTTCAAAGCCTTAACTATTTTTTATTGGTTTTGGGGGTTTTGTTTAATTGTTTAATAAAATTTATAAATAAGAGCATGTTTTCATGAAGCATAAATAGCAAAAACAGCATACACTGAACTTCTTTTCCTACAAATACTTCCACGAACCATCTGACTCATCTGGTAAATGTGTTCTGTTGGAAAACATGGATCACAATTACCTCTGGATTCAGTGACTCAAATGTCGGTTTAATGAAACAAGAATTTACACATTAGTGAGAGACCCAAGGTCCATGATGGTCACGAGAACTTTCTGCATTTCTTCCCAAGGAAAGCATTTACACTAGGTCAGCACAATTGCTCTCCAGGTTCCATTGGTAGGTATCCCTCCCCCAAACACAGACACATTGTTCTTCTCCAGAAGCGATGTCTTCCATGAACCCTGAACGTAATCCACACAGGTGGATAGCTTGGATGAATTCAGGCACCCAGGTGTAGACAAATGAACGGAACCCTTAATTAAATCCCAAACTTTATGACACAAAAGACATCTTTATAGTGATATCATTCAAAAACAATTAGGATGAAAATTGTGACCACATAAGTAAGACTGCTTGGAAGATGGAATGTCAAAAATCAGCATTGGTAATCCAAATTTTTACGTTACATCAAAACCTTTTGTTTTTTCAGAGGTGTTCATTATACGTTTAACAAAAATATTCCATATTCCTTTAAAAATGGGCTGCCAATAAGCATTAAAAATCACTTTAATTACTGAAATTAAACCTTTCCTGGGATAAGATGCAAGTAATGTTCCAGCAGTGTTCATAAATGTAATTCATCACAAGTTATTATAATTCCAGCATAAAAAGAGAAGAAGTGATGACATCCTGTACTGCGAGTGAAGAAGCAATGTGTACTATAAATTCTCTTTTCAGCTCTTTCAAAACTGGAACACTGAACTGCAAAACTAAAATTAGAATCAGACTCCTAACATACTTTCAAAGCAAGCATTTTGTAGAAGTGAGTTTCATATTCTGATATCATCCACTTAACTATTTTTTCCTTATGTGAATATACTTGAAATTTATTTTCTCTAGTTTCAATTTTCTTTGCGTGAAACTGACTTAAGAATTTGTGATATTGCTTTACCAGAACTTTACTGCCAGGGTTCCTCATTTGGCACCATTCTTCCAGTTCTGTTCTCTTTGATCTGATTTGTTACCATTAACTACTTGCAAGTTAGTTTTCTTTAGGATTTGTTTCACTTTTTTTCCTGCATTGTAGAGTTTGGGATTTTATTTTCTCCCAAATGTACACTAGACTTTCATGAGGATACACAGATGAGATAGAACTATTCAAAAAAAACTTCTGCAAGTTTACCACTAATAAAAATTGACAGACTTTGAGTTCTGAGGGAAAAAAAAAGTTCTCTTTTTAACACAGGTAATGTAAAGGCAGCAATGTGCTATACTCTTTAAGCTAAATGGCAGTAATTTTTTTGTAATGATTTACATCTTCCTAGATGACTCACATTTTCTTCACATCTTTTCATCTGCTTTAATTGGTATGTAATTAATATTAGATTGCCTTGAAACCAAGTATTAGGGTAAGTTCCACATAATACAGGTAATCAGTGTGGGTCTTAGTCTTCAGTGACAGTACAGACTAGGGCAAGTAGAAGAACACTGTTATAAGGCCTTGGAAGGGAAATACTGGAGAAAAAATACATTTCTTCTGTCAGAAATGTTGACTCATTGTAAGCTTCCAAGGAATAAGAGGGGTGGTATTTTCTACTGACTGCAGGTGGTCCAAAGTAGAGATATATGTGTGTATATATACACTACTGGTATAACTGATACAGCTTTGGATTCCAGGATGTTTGAGCTTCTAGCAAGGAAAAGAGTAAAAATTCTTAAAAAAAATCCTTACACTTTTCCTTTCTCAATAAAAACTGGTCTTGTTAGCTTTTAACTGCTTCTCTTGTACTGCTATTTTTTTTGTGGGGGGGGTGTTTTGTTGTTTTTTTTTTTTTTTTTAATTTTATGTGCACAGGATTATTTATTTTGAAAAAACAATGAACAGTATAGTTCTGTTCCCTTGTCAAGGGTTGTTGAACCACACAGTTTAAAAGAGAGACTGAAAAAGGTATGAATGAGAAATTAATGAGAAAGTGAGATAATTGAGAAGTCAGCTCATGAAATAAAAGATTTTTTAAAAAGAAAATACTTGAAACATAGACATCTAAGAGGAAGTAATACAGGTTTGTCCTAGTCTTACATTCTTCCCTACGCATTTTTATGACCCTCCTGGAGGTAGGATTTTGGGTTACACAAGCCTATAAAAATACCCTGATGGTATTTTTATACTCCTTTCCTGAATGTTGCTGTGCCTGGTGGTTTGAGCAGATAATAAAGAAACATTCCTTTTGTGGTTTCACTCCTTTAATAGAAACTGTCAGAATATGTAGCTTCATGTTCTGAACTATTTCAGTGGTATCACTTACTGTAACTGTACCTAAAAATTGGAGCAGGAGTCCCTGTTCGAGAACAATCCACATCATCCTAAAATGGAATAATTTATGTAATCTGTCTTAGATGCTCCCAGAGGTGTCTGCTTCTTTCTATCAGTAATGGGAGAAATTATCTCAAATTCAACTTAATTTTAGACATCTGAAGCAAGGGAAAATAATAATATAAAATCACAAAATCATTTAGGTTGGAAAAGATTTCTAAGATCAACAAGTCTAACTGCTAGCTCAACACTACCATGTCCACCAATAAACTCTAAGTGCTGCAGCTGCAAGTTTTTTAAATGCCTTTAGGGATGATGATGATTCCACCATTTCCCTGGGCAGCTTGTTCTAATGCTTAATAATTCTTTCAGTGAAGAAATTTTTCCTAATATCCAATCTAAACATCACCTGGTGCAACCTGAGGCCATTTGCTCACGTCCTATCAGACGGGAGAAGAGGCCAATCTCCACTGTTGCATAGAGCAGTAAGGTCTTCCCTGAGCCTTCCTTTGTCCAGGTAAAACCACACCAGTTCCCTCCCCTGCTCCTCATAAAACTTCCACTCCAGACCCTTCACCAGCTCTGTTGCCCTTTTCTGGACACACTCCAGCACCTCAATGTCTTTATTGTAGTGAGGGGCCCAAAACAGAACACAGATTTCAAGTGTGGCCTCACCAGTGCTGAGTACAGAGGGACAATCACTCCCCTGGTCCTGCTGGCCAGACTGCTTCTGATACAGACCAGAATGCCACTGGCCTTCTTGGCCATCTGGGCACGCACTGACTCGTATTCAATTGGCTGTTGACCAGCACCCCCAGGTCCTTTTCAACTGGGCCACTTTCCAGCCGCTCTTCCCCCCGCTTGGAGCGCTGCATAGAGTTGTGACCCAAGTGCAGTCACAACACTGGCACCTGACTTTGTAGCACCTCATAAAATTAGCCTCACCCCATCAGTGCTGCCTGTCCAGATCCCTCTGCAGAATCTTCTACCCTCCAGCAGATCAACATTCCTGCCCAAGTTGGTGTCATCCGACTGAGGGGGCACTTGATCCCCCCCAAACTGACTAAGGGGGTACCTGATCCCCTCAACTACATCACTGATAAAGGGACATGTACCTCAAATATGTCCATTACAGTAGAAGAGCTATTTTGTTTAAAGCCATCCAAAATGGAAATATTTTACACCAGAATCAAGGTCTCACAGAATGAGTAAGGCTGGGAGGCATCTCTAGGATTGGTAAATCCAAACTCCTACTTAGAGCAGGGTCAGCTAGAGTACGTTGCCCAGGACCTCATTCAGTTTTGTTCTGGACATCTCCACAATGGAGACTCCACAATCTCATTGGGAAACCTGTTCCTGTGTTTGACCACTCCCACAATAAAAGGGGGACTTTTTTATTTTCAACTATAATTTCCTGTATTTCAGTTTGTGCTTATTGCTTCTCATCTTGTCACTGGGCACTATTAAGAAAAGTTTGTCTCTGTTTAAAATAATATAATGGATTGAATGAATATTTACGTAACACTGCAGACTTGGCCAGACGTATCTATGTAGTTCTTTCAACAAAGATATGAATAAATTGTTCAAATAAGGAACTGTCAAATGCGTGGCCAGCTTTCTTTCAACGGTACTAAAATGGACTCTCTCTCTTCTATCTGTTTTGGTATAAACATTGGAACTCATGCAAAGCACTGTAAGAAACAAAAATAATTTCTTGAGAGTTTAATGCTGGGAGATAATATTTGTATTTTAGATGCAGTACTGAGGTAGAAAAAAGAATTTGACATCCAAGTTACAAGGAGTTACTGTGTTTTATATAAACTCACAAACACATGAATTTTTTAGCAGTCAGAGAGGAACAATCAAGAATGGTGCACTTCATGCTTTAAACCACAAGAATAATTCAATACTCTACAAGTTAAAAACTTTCTGCTTATAGGGACTTGAAGTCAGAAAGCACACTGTTATTTACTTTTGCTATAATTTATGCTCTTTATGCTATTATTTACAGAAGAAGATTTTCTGAGAATCTGCTCATATAATTTATTTTCGTTAGTATTTGATTGTAGGAACAGTTCTAAAATTTAAAATAGACAATAGAAAAAATGTATGTTTTGGTTTTTTTAATATACATATCTACACACATAAGTTTACCTTCTATCCATTATGCTTTCAAAGTTAAAAAATCTGTTCTTATATATTATAAGAATTATATATTTGTTTACATGATGCATGGCCATTTGTGCAAAACGAAGCAAGCAGAATTTAGACTCTAGTGTATTTGTACATAATGTTTTGTGATCTAGTACACTGTCACCTCCAAAATCTCCATCATTTAAGTCTAAAAAAAGAAATTAGAAGTATAACTCATCTTGAGAAAAGGGAAGAAAAATGGAGAGAATATTCTCTCAAATCTCAGGAACAGCTTTAGTGAAATATCTCCTCATTTCTTCCCTTGCAAATGAATAAAAAATTATCTCTGTGTGTACATGCATTAAATATTAGTGTGTAATTTCCATTATGTTTCAAGGAAAGAGGGAACCAGTGGGTAAAGTGTCTAAGTCAATATCCATCATACTTGAGATGTTTTGGCAGTCTATTGAAGGTACCACTGACTGGAAAAGGGAAAAGGTAACCCTCAGTTTTAAAAAGGGTAAAAAGGAAGACCTGGGCAACTACAGGTCAGTCAGTCTCACCTTGGTGCATGGCAAGATGATGGAGAAGATCCTCCTGGATGTATGCTAAGGCACGTGGAAAATAAGGAGGTGACAGGTGGCAGGCAACATGGCATCACTATGGGCCTTCTACACTGCAGTTACAGCACTGGTGGATAGGGGAAGAGTAACTGACATAACCTGCCCAGATTTTTGCAGAGCATTTGACACTGTCGCACATCATATCCTTGTTTCTGTACTGGACAGACATGGATTTGATGCATGGATCACTCACTGGATGAGGAAATGGCTGGATAGTCACGCTCAAAAGGGTTGTCATCAGTGGCTTGACATCCAGGTGGAGACCTGTGACAAATGGTTCTGCTCAGGAGTCAGCTCTGGGACCGGCTCTGTTTAACACCTTAGTCAGAGACATGCAGAGTAGGATCGTCTGCACCCTCGGCAAGTCTGATGAGAATATCAATTTTTGTGGTGGGGTTGTGTAGTGGTTTTGTTCGCATCTTTTACTTTCTGTGAGATAAAGGATTTGGAGAAATGCAAAGCAGGCTTAAAACTTTAGAGTACGAAGAAGTTTATTACTAACAGAATTAAAAGTAAAAAGAAATAACAAGAAATTAACAAAACCCCCTTTTTCTCCAGCCCCTCCCCTTTTTACTTAAGTCGCACAAAGGATAACAAATTATGATTTTTGGTCAGTATTACAGTTCTTAAAAGTCTCTCCAATATTTAAGGAAAAAAGGTTTCTTTTGCTTCACATGGTTTCTAAACTGCCTAAAAAAGCAACAGACTCACTCAGAAACACTGGTGAGAAGAGATGGAGTACAGAAAGACCCTGATGGGCTTGAGGGATGGGCCCATGTGAACCTCATGAAGTTCAATGAGGCCAAGTGCAAGTCCTGCACATGGGTCAGGGCAATCCCAAGCAAAAATACAGGTTGGACAGAGAATGGACTGAAAGCAGCACTGAGGAGAGAGACTTGGGGCTCTCGGTGGATGAGAAACTTGACACAATTTGACAGTGTGAACTCTCAGCTGAGAAGGTCAACAATATCCTGGAATGCATCAAAAGAAGCATGACCCACACGTCGAGGAAAGTGATTCTGCCCTACTACTACACTCTTGTAAGACTGCAGGAGTGGGGGACTGCATCTGGCTCTTTGGCTTTCTGCGTAAGAAGGACACAGACCTGTTGGAGTGAGTCTAGTGGAAAGCCAAAAACATGATGAGAAGGATGAAGCACATCTAAGAGAGTTGGAGTTGCTCAGCTTGGAGAAGAACAAGCTATGGGGAAACCTTGTAGCACTCTCCAGTACCTGAAGAGGTTTACAAGAGCTGGAGAGGGATGTTTTACAAGGGCATGTAGTGATAGGACAAGGAGTAACGGCTTTGAATTGAAAGAGGGTAGGCTTGGATTAGATCTAAGCATCAAATTCTTTACTGTGAGGTTGGGGAGACACTGGAGTAAGTTGCCCAGTGAAGTTGTGGATGCCTCATCCCTGACAATGTTCAAGGCCAGGCTGGAGGGACTGACAAACTGATCTAGTGGGTGGGATCCCTCCTTATGAAGAGGAGGGTTCTAACTACATGATGTTTAAAGTCCCTTCCAACCAAAGCTGTTCTATAATTCTATTATTCTATTACTTCTTAGTAGTCTTCAATTAATTTGTATTATTTGCTTTGTTCTGACATTGAAAATTATAATTTTGACTAATAATGATATTTTATTAGAATGAATTATTCTGGTTGTGAAAATTCATTATTATTAAATGAAGTAGCAGAAATAGGTTGGATATTTAGTATTTTCAGTCACAGTGTAAAAATTACCTATCTTTAGTTAGTTAAATCAGTAAGTAATAAAGCACATAATTGCCCCAATTTAGCAGCTATCTTATTTAAACTGTTCCTTTGAAGGATGTGACTGAAAAGAAATGATTCTTCTAGAGTATCTTGTAAAAAAAACCCAACAGACCACAAAAAACCTAGCAGACCTGTGAAGAAGACCGTGAAGATGGAAAGAACAAATTATTAAATGTCTATATTAAAAAAACCCCAAACCTCATACAATTCATTCAAGGCAATGGATTTTTTTTTACTTTTAAAAGAACTATTATTTTGTAGTGTAATTTTACTTCACATTAAGGACCCTTCTTTAGTATGTATTTAAGAGCAAAATTACAAAGATACAAGAAGGCAATGAGATCCTTAAGAAAGGCAGACAAATATCTATAAGCACCTACAATCCCCACCTTTAACAAAGAGGTTTCTTCATCTAGCAGTCCTTTCTTTTTTGGTGGTATTACCATGTGGCTTCCATCCCAGGATTCTGCTTTGCCATTAGGAATGGTGATGTACTGGCAGATGGACAGCTTTCTAAAAGTCACACAGAATGGCTGAGGCGAGAAGTCATTGCTAAGATGGTCAAGCCCAACCCATTTCCCAGAGTAGAAGCAGTTTATTGTGGTTATGCAGCAAGCTTTTGGTAGTGGGGTGGCTGCAGAGGTGTCTTCTGTGAGAAGCTGATAGAAGCTTCCCCTATGTGCAACAGTCAGTGCCAGCATTCAAACAACCTTGCCTTAAAAAGGTAAATAAGTAACTTTTGTGTTGTAGTCTTTGCCTTCTATTGCTGTTGAAGTGTACCCATTGACATGCATGTTCTATATATTAAAAGAGTGAGTCTTGATCCACTTATTTTTATTAGTTTCTGAGAGGACTGTACTGTAAGCTAAATTGTGAGCAATGAGCTGAGATCATCTTTTCAGGCTGTTAATTCTGAGATGGCCTGTGTAAAGTAAATCCAAAATGACAAGTAAAACCGAAAGAGGACAATTAAGCCTGTAGATTGATCATTGATGTCTTCCTAACTGATGGACCAGAGATCCCAAATTCTCCCAAAGACCTTATCACGCTGTCAAGTTTTGCATGTGAAAATGTCTCAATATTGGGTTATTTCACTACTGTGATGTTTTATTTCATTGTCTCATTCTCTCATCTCTCTCCACTCTCACCATTATTAAGAAAGAAAGGTTAAGATAATTTATTTTCTGGTGACTTTTTTTTTAATGTACCCAATTAGGTTTGCAATCTAGACACAATATAGAGCTTAATCTAGATTTAATGGTTAATTATTTAATGGTTGATGATTTAATGGTTTAATGGTCTTGCGGTATTTATGGTACTTTTTCAAATGCACTGGAAGCTTTTGTTATCATCAATCATGATGTTTCACTGTTTGGTGTGAAGGTTCTATGGTGAAACTGTCAGAACTGTCATTTCTTCTGTTTAATTCCCCATGGAGAAATGTTATATGAAAAGATGTATGAAATCATACCTATTGTTTCATTTCACAGGTTTCCAGGAAATCTGTTCTCTACGTTTTTAACTGGTATGTAAAGCAGTTGTTAAAACAGTAAGCAGGAGACAGCTGATGCTTTCTCTTTTTGTATTTTAACGAGCTGACCATTCTGCAACTATGAAGGGACTTTTTTTGAGAACACTTGCTCAACATTTTGAACCAAGTCTAGTAGGTTCATTTTTTTCAGTTCACCCTGGCATAATAGTTACATACTTCTGCTGGGATGCAGGCTTTACTATATGGTGTTATCTGCCTGCTCAATCACTACAATTTGTTGAACATCAGCCAATCTTTAAATGATTTTGAAAGGTGGTTCAGATATAAGAAAAGTAATGAAGGACAATGAAGAAAATATATTGTATAAGTCATTGAAAACCTGCACTTGTTATTTAGAAAATCTCAGTATAATTTAGAGTGATTGTGGAAACCATATACATATTCCTCTCTTTTAGAGACATCAAAATCGCTATTAATGTTTTAATTAATATGCCAGATGGCATTTAACACTTCTGGGGTGATTTAATATAAAAAGTTTTTGTAGGAAATTCCTTACTGGAATTAAACAATACAGTATTCAAGCAATGAATGTACTTTATTTTTGTGACTGGAGTGTATGGCAGTATAATTTGGTTGAGTGTAGTCAGTTTTGAGTCATGCGAGGATGTACCTTATTAAACACATCATCTGTTAGCACCCGTGTTACATTGTACTTTGTATATTTTCTTTGCTTTTTTGACATCTAGTGTTTGGAAAATCCCTTGTTTTCTAATACCAGATGTCTTCATTCTGTGGTTAATCCATTTTAAGGACTTTTTGGTGTCATGGGATTTGTATGGTTGTTGTCTTAAGGGATGGAGTGAGAAAGTTATTTGTCATTAGGGGAGTTGGCAAATCATTACAGAATTTTATTCAACACCAAATGCCAATCCCTATAGAAAATGGTACTCTGTGTGCTGTAACATAAGGTGATCCTCATCAGCTCCTGGGCTGCATGTGAATTTTGTATAACATTTTAATGTTGTTGCCTTTTCCAAAGTATTTCAAAATAAACATATATGTTTTCTCACACTTTTTATACTTAAATATTTAGATTGTTCTGCTTCTGGTATAGAGAAAATGCATGTAAAATGTGGAAGGAATGTCAATAATACATGTCTTCAGTACATGTAAATTTCACTCAGGGTAATAAAATATTTCCTTTTGATTTATGAATGTTTTATATCTAGCACTTGAAAGAACAAACTCTTCTTTCTAATTTTGGTTGAACTGTAATATCACAGCATGAGTTGCTTTCAAGAAGAATTTTTGCTAATATATTTGAAATAAAATTATTAATTTTTTAAATTTAAAAGTATATTCAACTGTAGCCTGGAATAATTAATTATATAGTCAGATTGATTCAACTGTTGTTCCAGCTTCTTATAAAAGTTTGAAGGTGGGGATTTTTAAAGCATTTTTTCTAGAAGATTTTGTGGATTTCTTTGAATTTTTAAATCCCAGATATAGTTTCAAAATCTTTTGTTTATATTCAGAATTCTACTAGTTAAGTTAAAATTTAAAAACTCAAACCTTAGGCGTTCAGTACTATAAGAAAATGTTATTTTAAATTCAAGATATACAGACTTTTAAGAATGAGAAAATTTAAATAACAATTTTGGCCATTTTCTCCTACTATTTAACAAAATTAAATTTTTGTCTTTTGCAAGAATAAAACTTTGGTCACTGTTTGTTTTACTCTTAACATTGAATCACCAGCTGTTTGCCAAAATGAGAATTCTCAATTCTTTGGTGAAGAAATAGCAGCTAAAGTAGACAGGAGAGGAAATAAAATAATCAATTATATCTAGTCATGCCTTTAATAAGGCCCTGATCCTGCAATGAGAAAAATGTGAACTGATTTCTGGCTTCACATGCCTGGAGTGTTTCTGTGTAAATGAAGATTTCAGGCCTTGTAATTTTCAAAACTGGACTGTAATTCAATCCCAGTTTCATTTGTGCACAGACAGTTCCTTCTCAGCATTAAGAGATGTCTAAGATTTTAAAGGCTGAACAAATATGATTAGGAGCAGTAATAAACACATGAAGTTCTGTAGATTAAATTGCTGTGATAAAGTAAAATCTCTACAGATTTTTTTATTCTTGATTTTTTAAGAGGTTTCTAACAGTGGTGGCAGCAAACTACAGTGAAAAGGCCTCTGGGACAGGTATTTTTGCCTTTATTTAATTTTATAGAACTTACTGTATTACAGCTCAAGTCTGAAACTGGGAATCAGAAATGCCAATGTAGTATAAATAAATCAAATTAGCTCTTCTAAGTTTTCATTTATGTTTATATTTAAACATTTTTCAATTATAGAAAATTGTCGTGGGCTGGATTGTCTTAGTTAGGAACAGTCAATAATATTTAGCATTTAATCACCTTATATTTTCATAGATGCTAGTAAGAACAGGGCTAAAAGTATGATTTCAGACCTTTACAGTGTAAGTGAATCTACTCAAGTGTAGCGAAATAATGCTCTTGACTTTTTTTCATTCTTCAAACAGTTGCTTGTTTTTTGTTAACTAAAGAATAACTGAGGATGTAAACTAACGGCTAGTAAAGCTCTATTTAATCTCTGGTCTTCAGTTCTACTGGAAACGCTAGAAAAATATCATACAGCCTATATCTTACTTTTAAACTAGAGGGTGTTTTGCTAATAGCCTCAAAGCTGATTGAGGATAAGATTTATGACAACAAAGATTTAGTAAATGCAGCAGAACGGTCAGACACAAAATACGTGGGAATAAATATCTGCTAAAACCAAAAAACGAGATGG
The DNA here is from genome assembly GCA_013399875.1 of Gymnorhina tibicen. Classification (NCBI taxonomy): domain Eukaryota; kingdom Metazoa; phylum Chordata; class Aves; order Passeriformes; family Artamidae; genus Gymnorhina; species Gymnorhina tibicen. Next base: position 194,032 of record VXAZ01004426.1, on the reverse strand, counting down.
TAGAAGAGAGGTGAGTGCATGTACAACACTCAGAACTGCCAGCTGTTTTTTAGAGTCCCTTTGAAGACATTTTCTGATTATTTTTATTTTACTTTTACTTATGAAAGTGAAGAGAGTTTTTTGGCCTCTGGCAATTATTCTGGATTAAAATTGAAAAGTTTTAAACAACCTGTTCCAGTGTCTGTGTGCAGCTAATGGTTATAGTTGCCACACTTTTTGCAAGTATTTTATTAAACACTGATTGGAGTCTGTATAGAATAACAACATCAGAAGAGAAAAACTCCTGTGTTTTGGATTTATGTCATGGTACATCACTACCCCTGACTAGTCAGTGTTTTTTCTATCTTTTAAATCATAAGTCATGGCTCATATGAGTAAGAGAAGAATGGTTGCAGAGCAGCAAGAAGTACCATTAATTCTAGTCAGACACAGATTTTTGTCTTGACTAGCCATTTGGGCAGATAGTTAAGTGACCAGTCTGAACAGCAAATTATTTGCTTAGCAATTGCCAAGCCAGACCTCTAATTTATTTTCCCTGAATGCACCTTGTTAGTAAAGAATATCATGTTTTACACTGCTTAGGAACTCATAACTCTCAGTAGAACAGGTAAAATATGAACAACAGTATACATAAAATCATCCAGTTGCTCATTCTCAAATACTAAAAGAACCAGCAACAAGGATAAAGGAATAAATTTTAGTTTTCTTGTGCAGTCACTGTGTATCTTCCCTGAGAGCAGATTAGGAACGCTTCGCCAACTCCCTGAAAACCTATTTGCGTAAATCACATCTAAATGCAACGTTGTGATACAATTCAGACACTGTCTTAGAACAGAAGAACTCCAAATCTCTTCAAGGCTGCAGTTTGAAGTGTGAGGATAACAGTGGGAATACAAAATCCATAATTACGGAGGGAACAGATCAACCACCTCAAGCAATTGGGTCTGGTTTGATTCTTGAGTTGCCTTTCATGTTGTCGTGTATTTCAGTTTTGAAAATTTATTCCATAGATTCCGGGAGCTGTTTTCTGTACCCTTCCTGCATCCATCCAGTATGAATTCCCAGAGCTTGCCAAACACATCCATAAAATGTGTCATACAATATGCAACCGGTGGCTGCCTTCTTGTGACAGAATTGCTGCTCCATTTGACATAATTCATCATATTGATCTGTGCTGAACAGGGAGAAAATTTACAAGACTAACGGAAAAATGGTGAAGTCAAGATACCTGAAAGTATCTCACTGAAGATTGTAGGCACACTTTACACCTTTTTCATTGTGTTTTGAAGCTTACCACCCAATTCAGAAGGAAAATCTATCTGCATTAGGTTAACATATGTAATCTGAAAAAAGAGTCTAGATTAGCTGGCTGCTTACACTAAATTAATGGGGATTTCTCTTTCATGTTTAGCACTTTTCTTAACATGTCTGTGGCCCAAGAAACTTGTTCTCTTCCAAACAATTCCCAGGAATGATTTGAAGGGTAGTACAGGCCAGCAGGTGGTCTCAGTCAGCAGTATAGATGAGACCATGCTATGATGTAAGAAGCAAGTTTAGCTTTGCAGACATGGGCCATAACGTGGCAGTTGGACTGACGATCAGAGAACAGTTCAGTCTGATTTTATTTAAAAGTGTGAGTTTAGACAAGCTGAATATAGCTGTTTAGGTCAGCACTTCACTATCTACACTCCTATTCAGATTTGGAAAATTAAAAATGTGACACCATCTTTGGAATATAGCCACCAGGTTAAGTCTTCTGAAAAATTAATACAGTGACTTAACCAGTTGTGAATGTCTTTGCTCCCTTTTTACATAGCTACCAGCCTGTTCGTGTTGAAGCATTTTACTCTATCACTTATTATTTTATTAATTTGTTTAGAAATTGAACATAGTACATTAATGTATACATAGAAATCAGCATCTTAATATGTTCATTTTTTCAGTGTAACTATTTGACAGTAAGCACCATAGAAATAACCTCTTGTTCAGTTTCTGATTTTATCTTTTGAGCTGAGACTTCCATCTCAATATTTCCTGTGTGACAACTTATCTTTACAAACATAGATTTCAATGCCTAAATTTGTCTAGTGAAGGTGTGATGCTCTTGAGGGGACTCAGTAGTGGCTACTAATGGCTCTGGAACATAGAACTCCCTTCAGCTGTCACACAGGCTTCTCCAGTTCAGAGGAGGCTGTGGACATATCAGGGTAATTGAGCTGATGTTACACTAAAAGCAAAATCACAGCAGTGTAGTATTCCATGCGGTCTGAAGGATTTTACAAACCCATTTTTTTAATCCTCAGTTGATACCAGATGTAATTTTATTTTCAAAACCTGTATTTAATTGAGAATGAAGCAGAAGCTGCTTTCCTTGATTCCATTAGTGCTCATCTACATACTAGGAATGAATGTTCTTCTTCAAGTGTTGTCTTCCCATTCGTACCTCTAATGCAAACTGCATTAACAGAAATTCCTTGCCCAAAATATATGCTGCTCACACATCCAAAAAACTTCTACATTCCCGCAAATCTAAGATTATAGTTTAAACCCTGCAGAATATTTCACCCTTGCTCAAAAGCTTTCAGCTTAAAGTCTTGCTCCTAGAATCTGCTGTTGCCACAATCTAATTCCTGAATCCTCCTCTAGCCCTAGGTTTACACCATACTAAAGGAAATTATAAACTTGTAATTGTGGGAAGAAAATTGTTCATTCGAACTAGATGGGTCATTATATTACCATATATCTACTTAGCATTTTGATTGAAGTTCTGTTCAAATGATGCATCATTTTTATTGAACAGTTGTTATATGGCAAATATATGGCAAAAGGTTGGTTCATTCCTACAGTTTATTAAAAAATTCCTTAAAAAACAAACAAAAAAACCTCAAAAAGCCTAATCTTTACTGTTAGGACTTAGTATTGCTGTCAAGTCAAAGGATTTAGCCATGACAAATTATAAGAAAGAATGGAAGATCAAAACTGAGACTACCTATCACTTGAAAACTGTTGATTAGAGATCATTTGTAGATGTTGATTAGAGATTTACAGCCATGAGGGCAAACTTGCAGTCAGTTCTTTTAAGAGCCTTCAATAACTTTGTAACTCTGACATTTGATAATGATAACTAAAAGTTCCTGGACCACTAGAGGAAATTAATGTCGATAAGAAAAAGAAATTCACTTATAGAAACCCCCAAGTAGTGCAGATTGAAGGCATATATCTCTACAGCAAGCGACAGGCATATGTCTCTCTATGTCCACTGACAGTTCATCGGTCCTCTAATTTCTGTCTCTGTATTTCTGTAGTATTTAGCATTAAATGTAAGAAATATGGAGCTTTGTTCAAAGTATAACTTGCTAAAAATAAGCAAATATTTATTATAAACAATAAACAAATTACAAATAATGAAGTTCTAGCTGAATTATGTTCTAACGCATAATGCACCTTAAGCCTTGAGCTCTTATTTGTCCTTTATTTACCCCTCCATAACATACAGATCCTTGTTTACAGACTGCATACAATGCAGTGAATTGAATTTTTATTAGATATTACTTGAAAGAGATATAGAAAAGAATAGATATTATTATTTACAAATCCCTAGCTGGAAAACTTCCAATAATGTATGTACAGCTTCTAAGTATCTCATAGGATTTGTGGGGTTAGTTAACAATTTCAGATGGGCTAATTCTCCTGCAGTGATTTTTTAACTCTTTACAGTTTCTTTTAGGTATATGCACATTTTGCTTTCATTCTTCTGTGTTGTTATTCACACTACCTATTCTTTTGATTATTATTCAACTTTTTTATGTGAGTCATTTTCTTTGAGGAATGTCCAAGTTTTGACAGACATTTTTCTACCAGTCTTAAGGGAAATCTGACAGACAATTGGAGCATGAAACAGGCACATTGTTGTTGTGGAGAGAAATTGTGTTACACTAATCTTACACCCACTGGGCATTTCAAAACTGTAGCTTTAATGAAATAGAAGCAACAGATCTTGGTAACATTCTCTGGAAAAGAGATGACAGCTCATAAACGGGTGTTTCTCACATGAAGTACACTGACCTCTTTTGTAATCCAACAGAAACCAGTTTTGATCCTAGTTTTTGTTGATGGAGAAAGATTATGGTATTTTGTTCCAGAACATGATGGTGTTTTAAGGTGCTACCAATCTCTTCTTCCTTGTCCATAGCCATTTATTGCAACTCCTTGGCTAGGGGTCAATGACATGGAAAACGGAGTCAATAGAACAAAACAGACCATGTAAGCACACCTAGTCTGCTTCAGTATAAAGTGAGGAAGTTTAATTTACAATTGTAAAATGCTTATGGAGTTAACTAATTTTTTAATCTGTTCTGTTTTCTTTTATATCAATCTTTCTTACACATCAGCCTGGCATAGAGATATAAGACAAAGGGCAGGTCATTATGAGCTAATACTGTGTTCTAAAAACCCCCAGTTTGCCCTTATTTTGCTGACTCAATCATATAGCTCCTTATTCCAAAATCATTTCAGGAAGCTTTGCTCGCTAAGATATTCTCCATTGTATCCAGTATAGCCACATCCTAGGGAAGTTTAAGACCGATGAATTATGCATTAAAAAAGTTCCAGGTAACCATAAGTTTGTCTATATATATTGTATAGATTTAATGAAAATAATTTTCATATATGTCTTTCTAATGAGAGAAATGTTATAATGTGAGTCAAAGTGGTCAGAGACCTGGCTTTTCATCCATGAAGAAAAGGCAGCAGTTTGATATTTCCTTTGGTTCACGAAGCTTGAAATATTTGCACAAAAATAATGAATATACATTATTTTACAGCAATTGACATCTTAAAAGAAATGCAAACAAAGTTGTGATTTGACATTTCATATCAAATTTTAATATATGAACACCATTATAGTAAAATTTCTGGTTAAGTAATTATGTTATTCCTTAGCTGTATCCAAACAATCTCTCTCTGGAATTACAGCTCTGTTGCCCTTATCTGCCCTTCTTCTCTGGTGCTGATCTTGGACCTGCACTTCGAATGTATTGGCTCAAGGTCCTGGTGACATATGGTTGCAAAATCAATATTCAGGTTTTCCTAGTCCAGACAGCAGATTTGTGTGCCTGGCCAGTCTTAAGAAAAATCAAAACACGCCAACAGATGTGAAGACTTCACTTACTATCTGAAGAAATGTTTATGATAAGTTTTTATCAATTCTGCCACACAAGTGTCAAGTTGACTAAAGCTTAGAAAATATCATACTGTTTGATGAATCCTGAATTATTTTCCTCTCCTAATAAACAAAATATTATTTTTATTATGAATATGAAAGACCTACCATGTCTTTTTTTGTTGTTGTTATGGGTGTATTTTTATCTTTCATGTGCATTTCATTTATGTGATCTAAAGCATGGGAGAGAGAAGGCACATTGTTTTGGGTTGTTGAGTTTTAATACTGAATCTCTTTTCGATCTTGTCTAACATTTTTGTTTTCAAGATTGTGTTTATAAGTGCTTTGCTTGCTGTTTTGGCAACACCTGACACATACCGCAAGATGTTTTATCTTGTGGTTTTCTCTGATGTAACAGGAACAGAAAGGATCAAAGAGTAAGTTCTCATTATTAATGGATCAAATAGCTTCTTTTCCCTTCAGGGATGGTTCCTTAACATCCAAATATTTGTCTATTGCCATCTTGCACTGGACATTTATTTTACGTGCTGAACTATTTGTGTTGTATTTTCATGTAAATTAGCACAACTAGAATGATTTGTCATAGCATAGAGGAAAAAATACCCCATGTCAAAGAAGTGTTAACTTCTACCTCAGGTGCCAGCATCTGTTCATTTCAGAGTCCAGGATGACTGCCAGAAGTTCATTGGTCTTCATGTGCTGATATTGACACTATGCACGAGAACAAGAGACTTAGTAACGCATAGAATTAGATGGTCAGACCCTGTCCAGTTCATAATTTTAAAACCATTCTTAATGTTTAAACACATTCCTATAAGGCAAAGCATTAGTCACAAGGACCTCAGAAAGATCAGAGCTGTAAAATGTAATGCATCACCCAATAAAAAGAAAAAAGTGTGAAGTTCGGAATATAACTATGCTTTTACAATTATAGCGGAAATTCAGACACAGTCTCAATTTTAATATGAAATAGGACTTCACAATTTAAATTGGTAAATCAGTGGATAATTTTACACATTAAGGGTAGAAAGCTACACAACAGAAATTATGATGAGATTAAACTGCAAATTATTGTGGAACAGCTTGATACTCCTTTGACACTTATTACTGTCTTTTAAACAATTGGGATTTAAGAACCAAATATTTAGGTGAGTAAATCTTTCTAAGTGCTACAATGAAGTTGCATTCCATTGCCTTACAAAGTGCTTTGGGAGAGTACAAGTAAAATAAAATCTAGCACCTTTGAACTAACACTACCTTTTGTACAAACCTTAATTTAATTTTGTTAACGCTAATCCATTTGAGAGTGGCTACAAGGACTTAAGTTTATGTTCCAATTGAAATTTCCCTTCAGAAATGTGACAGTGTTGGTATACATTGGATTTTAAATATTTTAATTGTCTTTGATTTTATGAATTGTTATACTATAAGGAAAAGTAATTTATACAGGACTTATTGTCTACGGAGTTAAATACACATTTTAAATAAAAAATTATCTGAATTTTGGAGGTTCTACAATCTGTGAAGGCAATCTGCTCTAATGCTTGATTGTCCTTATAGTAATAAGGTGTTTTTTCCCCTTATATGCAGCCTGGACCACTCTTGTTTCAACTTGAACCTGTTGACATGTACCCTCTCATCCTGCACCACTGCGAGGAGCTTATATCCATCTCTTTGATGACCCCTCAAAGAGGCTGGGGAGCTGTTAGGCCCCCAAAGCCATCCCTTTTCCAGGCTGGCCCAGTTCAGCTTCCTTAGCTGGGAAGTGCAACTGTCAGTACTGGGAGCTGTTGCATACCTTTGCTTCTAGCACAAACATGGGCTCGTGTCCAGCCAGCTGCCCACTACCACCTCAGGGCCTTTCCCAGAAAGCTGCTCCCCAGTTCCTCTTCTGGTGCAGAGGCCCTGCTTTCCCAGGCACAGCACTTTGGTTTTGACTTTTAAATAATTGAATAAAACTGTTTTATTCCTCCCTTTTAAAAAAATTTTTTAATTTTTTTTTTTTATATGAAACATAGAGTCATGGCATATCCTGAGCTGGAAGGAACCCACATGTATCACTTAAGTCCAGCTTCTGACCCTTCACAGGAAAACCCCAAGAATCACAGCATGTCCCTGAAACTATTGTCCTTGAACTCTGTGTGTCTTGGTACTGTGTCCAGTTCTCTGGGGAGCCCATTCCAGTGCCAAGCCAAACAGGTGAAGGACCTTTTCTTAATATCCAACCTAAATTTCCCCTGACAGAATTTCATGCCTTTCACTCATGTTCTGTCACTGATCACCAGAGAGAAGAGATCAGTGCCTCTCCCTATGCTTCCCCTCATGAGGAAGTTGTAACTGCAATGAGATCTCCCCTCAGTCTCCTCTTCTCCAGGATGAACAGACCAAGTGACCTCAGCCGCTCCTCATATGGCTTCCCCTCAAGGCCCTTCACCGTCTTTGTTGCCCTTCTTTGGACACTCTCTAATAGTTTAATGTCTTCCTTATATTGTGGCACCCAAAGCTGCCCCCAGCACTCGAGGTGAGGCCGCCCCAGTGCAGAGCAGAGCGGGACAATCCCCTCCCTTGCCTGGCTGGTGATGCTGTGTCCAATGCCACCCAAGACAGAGTTGGGCCCTCCTGGCTGCCAGGGCTCTGCTGACTCATGTTCAACTTTCCATTGACCAAGATCCCCAGGTCCCTTTCTGTGGCACTGCTCTCCAGCCTCTCATTCCCCAGCCTGTTTGTACATGCAGGGTTGCTCCCTCCTAGGTGCAGAATATGGCACCTGTCTTTCTTAAACTTCATACGGTTGGCACACAGTAAACATCTTACAGTTGCTGACTGCCCAGCCCTCTAATATGGCAATCATAACTGCAGATTGTCCAGCTTCTTCAGATACTAAGCCTTCATATTGTTTTCTCTTTGAATTTTTTCTCATAGGTCTAAAAAAAGTCACAACCCAGATGAAGAAGCCTTCAGACATTACTTGTTAGAAAACATTGTGGGGAGCCAGAAGGATAGAAGAAAACATTTGGAATACTCCCTGTATTAAGAGCTTTTGTTAATCCATTTTTAAGTCCAGCCAAATTAATGTCTATAGACAAATTGGAGTGCTCACATTTAAATTTTGAGTAATTAACAAGAAGTTTGTATGATTTCTATTTTCTTAAAGCTAATTGCTAAAAATGATTTTTTTTTCAATTTTAGACTATAGGAAGAAATAGGAAATCATCTGGTTTTTTCCTATTAAAATTAGAGGGTTCATTTTATTTTATTCCAGAGGAAAATAATTCTTTGGTTAGACCAGTTTCCAGAATGACTGATTTTAAAATACAAATTTCATTTGTTTTGAAATGGAACTCTGTGTTTTATTTGATAACCCAGGGTAACTTTGCATACCAATTTCTTTGAGATTAAATAGCTATTATATCATGTTTAGTAAACTGGATTTTACACTAATAGAATCCACTGATTAAAAACAGCTAATAATTAACTTTTATGTTGCTCAAAAGTAGCTCTGAAAACCAAGGTCAATTGTATTCTATTTTTCTGGCACTTAAGAGGCATGTATTTTGTTGAAAAATCTGGTCTATATCCATCTCAGAGAGATTCTTAAGGCTGTGCTAGATGAAACAATTATTAGCACTACAGCAAATAGTTAAAAGAAATTGTGTGTAAGTAGATGTGCTAATATGCAGCTTTATGGGGGTTTATTGTAACAGTATTATCAGCCTTATATTACAAACACTTTAATTCCCTTAGCATAAATGGAATATTGAAAACATTCATTACATTATCAACTGACCAGCAGGGAAGTTATAATGAAGTGATTGTATAATTTCTTTAATTGATCCTTTTGAAGTAATATTGTGTGCATCATAATTTATACATTGTAGTGAGTTTTAGTACCACACTCTGATATGGAATTACTCATGATTATTACTAGGAGGAGTTTGGATTAGTGCCTTATTTTAACTTTGTCAGTGAAATCTCTCTTTTGTAGCAATGTAATTAACAGAAGACATAAACTTCTATGCCCCATTTAAATTACTATTTTCCCCTACCATTTGGCCTCCTGCCTAAAGGAGGCAAGTATGTTAACAATGCTCTCCCTCCTCCCCACCCTCCCAGAAAAAAAGAAAAAACCAAACCAGAAACAAACTTCTTCATAGAATCATATTTGGTTGGAAGGGACCTTAAAGATTATCTGTCCAGAGACACCCATGGGCCTGTATAGCAACCACTAGATCAGGCTGCTCAGGGCTGCATCCAACCTGGCCTGGAACACTTCCAGGGATGGGGCTTTTCTGGACAACTTGCTCCAATGCCTTGCTGTCCTCTCAGTAAAGAATTCCTTCCTAACATCTATTCTAAAGGTTCTTGTTGTTCTATTGTACATTTTCACACGGTGCCAGTCAGCTAAGGCATGGTGGGTGTGTCCCTTCAGTTTATTTCTAGGTTAGCACTTCTGATATTTTGTCAGCTATAAAGCCATCTTTCCACTGACTTGTTTTCTAACACCTATTTTATTCTTTTGGAGTAGCCCCATGCTGACTTTGTGGGATTGTGTCTGTCTCAGGATCAATCCTAAAGCCTGCTAACACGCTGTAGCAGCATTAATCCTACTTGGTTGTTCTGCATTCTCTTCCTCCTACTAAGGAGGCAACTCAATTACTAGGGAGTTACAAGCTCAAGTTACAAGTTACTGAGTCAGGAAATAGTATTTCCTGAAAGATTCATGATCTCTTTTGAATTTCAGTAGGATTTCAGAAAAGAGAACAAAATATTTTGATATCTATTAGCAGCAAAAATACCTAAACCATACTCTAACTCAGTCTCTCTCAAAGAGTTTATAGTGTTATAATGCTCTCCTTTGCTCTTCAAATGACAGGTCTATCTAAGCACAGTCAGCTTTCACACTGTAACAAAATATTTCATAGTATAACAAACTTCAAGAAACAGTTGCTTCACTACAATAACTGCAACATTTTTCTGTCTGTGCTTAATAAGCACTAGCTAATGAATGAAATTATAAGAAGATGAAGCTGATTTCAACATATTAAATGTATTTTAAAATTAAGTTTTCAATGCAGGCTTGTGAGATCCTGCATATATGTGGTTTATATTGTCTTTAAGGATTTTTGAACAATATTCTTTACACATTGCAAATGCAGGTATAGTGTAGTGAATGTCTATGCTCTGCCAAATGGGACTACTGGCAGTCTAATGCAGAGGCTGAATAGTATTTTAGATATGCAGTAGATGATAGGGCACTTTGTTAATATTCAAAGGAGTTGTTTCAGTGGATTCCCAGAAGTCATAAATTTTAAAAGTTGAAGAAATCTTCTCTTCATCTCCCATTTTGTTTGGATTACAAATGAAAGCTGATATTTTTCTGGGACAGAAAAGAGAGATGGCTTTCAAGGCGCTGGAGAGAATGCTTGAGGGGGATATAGATGTTACAAGAATATGGATTCTGTACTCCTTGCTCAGACTAAAAAGTTCTCTAAGCTTTGTTGAAACAAAACAAACAGACAAAAAAAGTGTCTTTGAGAAAAGATAAAAATGGGAAAAAATCTATTATGAAATAGTAAGTTTCACTCTGAACTGTGGTTGTTAGAATTTCAGGACAATTGGGCTATTTGCTAACTTCATACTATACAGCCCTTGTAATGACACATGATAAAGTACATGTATTTGACCTTAAAAATTCTGCTTCCTTGTTTCTACAGTTACTTCTGTCAATGTGTATAAACAGGCTTTGAAATCTTTCTTCTTGGAGGATTCCATCATGTTTAATCTCAGGAATAAAAACAGCTGCACCTAAAAATAAAAGTAATACCATAATGGTGAAAAAATCAGCAAAAAGAGCTGTCAAGAACACTGAAACAACAACAACAACAATATAATTACAGAGAACACTGCATCACAGTTGTGAACAGTAAGATGGCAGCATCTTTTAAAAATGTACTACAGCATTGTGAAAATTCTTGTTTTGATACTTCACTGAATATAGAAACAAAATAAATTAATTTTTTAAAAGTGTAGAAGACATTGGCATTCACAGTGACAATTACTACTCTTCTCTAGAGAGGATTAAGTCTGAATCTCTCGGGCGTCAGGATAACCAAAAAAGTGCTTCCCTGTTTGGACAGATTACACAGAATTCTCACATTGTGGAGACATTTCTTACCTTCCTGGACAATATGAGAGATTAGTCTGACACAGAATACTGAACAGAACAGATTAATGATACATTACAGTGTGGCTGTCTGTCTAATATATACACAGCTGGAGTATTTGAACTTACACTCACTCTACAGCACTCCATAAATCTTGTACAGCTCACTGTTAGTGAAGACTCACAATCAGACTCAGATAGTCCAATGACCTTAAGGAAAGAAGATTTAAGGGTCAGTGATTACCACCAGTGTTAACAATTGCCATTATTTGCTTCCTTTAAGACACAACTGCATTCCATCTTCAAAAGCCCACCTCTTAAAAATAAAACCTGAACTTTATAAAATTTATGAAATAATTATCTAATATCAACAAATTGGAATTGCCATTAATCTATTTAAAACAGAGCTCAAGATGTCTTTCATGTTAATATAAGAATTTTTTGGTTTTTTCTTTTAAAACAGAAATACTGCTGCTTTTAATTAATCACAAAGGGTATCAGTTCAGAACTCAGAAATCTCAGTCTGAAATAAAACTGCAATGTTCAGTCATTTTGTTCTGATAGTACGACCCACTTGCAAAGCATTGTTCTGCAGAAAAAATATCTGACTCCTAGAATTATACAGAATAACTTTTTTATTTGTTTATATATATTTAAAATGGCTCAAGTTAGTGACTGCTGATTTGTTCTGTGCTGAGATACTGCTGTTCCTGTTTCATCTTGTAATTGTTATGGATCTTTTTTATATCTAACACACAACTCCCTGGATAATTTCCCTAAACATAATAGGCAAAAATCTCATCAGGGATAAAAGCAAAAAGCACAGTTTCACTGAAGTAAGAAGACTGCTTAGTTTCCTAATCACTGACAATAGCATACACTACTCTCAATTGATAATGCAGCTGTTAGGACCATCATCCTATCTAAATCAATGAAATTTTATTCTGTACTCTTTTACTATTCACCTTCAAATCTCTTCTTATCTCACTGGATTAGAATAAGTAGCCAACTCACATGGTAGCCACTTCTGTAACAAAACACAGAGGATAAGACAAATACTGTAGACTTGAAAATCAAGAAGCTTATATGGAAAGAATACAGACTATATTTCATTAATATAATGTTTTTTAAAACTATAGGAAAGTAGTTGACTTCCTTCATAAATATATACACCGTAATAATATCTGAATTTTACAGGGTAAGGAGGTTGTTAATTTTAAAGTTACGTATTTTCATTTTCTGTAGCTCTAATACAGAATAAATAACAGTATCAGATTTGGGAAAAATTAAATGTAACTTTCAATTTATCTTCTGCATTTTCTTCACCTACCATGTATTTCTCACAGTAGCATAAATCTCCATTTCTCTTTTTTCTTCTCTTTTTTACCTGTATCCTTATTTTATTAGCTTGAAAGTTGGAAGCTAAAGGATAACAAAATCTGACATAATGCAAATTATCCCCATTTTGGCTAATAATATTTACTTTTCTTCCTTCTTAGTCCTCTCAGTTTATTCCCAGGGACAATGAGGTAGAAATAGGAAACTATCTTGTCTGAACTTACTTGGTGGTCTCCGGAGAAATACATTTCCCTCCAGAATCGGAGAAAAAATAAACCAAAGGACGGCACAGATCATTAAAAGGGCATTGCCCTTGTCTTGTTCAGTCCATATCAACAAAAGCAACAGTCTTGAAGAAAATCCATCCAACCACATCGTTCAAGGTGGGGTAGGAGAGGTAGAGGTTGCTGGGTTGGTCCATACAGTCTGAGTTGGAGAGGGAAGGTAGGAGCAAGGCACTTATGCCCAAGGAAAAGATGGTGTTTATGGCCAGGGCAGAACTTGAAGGTCTATGACACTTCTGCCCCCAAACCCTCCCCCTCCCACCTTAGGAAACTGTTGAACATAGTTACCTACCTACATAGGATTAGCAGCTACCTGAACCATCGCTCTCAAAATCACTGTTAAGCTGAGAAATCTCTACTGATAGTTTGTTTAGTTTTATTCTATCTGAAAAATCGGAAAAAGAAATCATTCCACCTGAAAACTAATTTTAAAAAGTCAGTTCCATTAACTGTGTCTAAATTAGAAAAACCTACTCCATGTTACCTCAGTTCATAACAAACTACTATTTGGCTGACTTTTACTATACATTTTAGATTCTTTAAATGTAGAACACTTTGCTTACAGAATATCTAGTTTGATATTTTAACAGTTTTGGACCCTATTCATTATTTGAGGAATTACAGTGTATTTCTCTTTCAATATGAATTGAATGCAGCTCTGTAATGAAAGTACAGATTTTTTTCTGTTGTCTATAGTAATTTCTATACTGTTATTGGATTTTCCTTTCTTCTCCTTTTTAGGTTTATAATAAGGCATATGAAAAGTATAAGTAAAAATTATAAGCTCTTTTGCTTTCATATAAATTTTAAATTCTAAAAGAGAAATTGGGAACATGTACCAATATCTTCTGACTAAATCTTCACAATCTCAATTATGTTTCTTTAAGAGAGAGAGCCTTGGTTCACTTTGTGACAGATTTCAATTTATTAGTTTATCAAATCTCTTATTTTAAGCAACCTCAATTATACGATCCAATGATTTTTGCCAAAAAGATTGGTTGTGATTTTTTTAATTGCTTCCCTTAGCAAAAATAAATACTGATTAAATTTTCTGTACTTCATACTCCTCTTTTTCTATATTAGTCCTTCAAATATATTTAGCGGAAATATGTTGTGTAGGATTCATCTCACCAGCTATTGTCTTCTACATCTTAAAGGACCACTTTTGCTTTACACTTAGAGATTTATCTTATTATGAAAAACTTAAGTCCTTAATGATTAATTGAACAACAAAAATGTCTATTATTTCTGAATCCCACATATTACAGTCCTGCTTTCAAAAATATGGTGACTGCATGTTATGATTTTACACTGCTCAGAGTAGAAATCTTAACCTTGGTCTCCACATTGTTATGTAAAAACACTGCTATTCCTCTCTCCTGTAATTCTGATGATGTTATCTCTGGTAATGCTACCCTATCATCAGCCCCAGTACATACTACTTTCACAAACATGTCAATTTCATCTGAATCCTCACAAAAGTTTGTGCAGAGATCTTCCACACTGAGTTTGTTGGAGGCATAGAATTGTATGTACAGACAAAGTATTTGCAGATGACAGGATAGGAATCTCAAAAGCAGCACAGCAATCAAAGTAAAAGATTAAGACTGGGGAAATTACAAAACAAGCACATGCAAGATAGAAAGACTGTGAAAAATGGAATTCTCCTTATAATACTTACACATCAGTTACTTCAATGATTTCCAGTTGATCAGACACAAAGATATCTCATTACATACACAGACTGTGAAAGAAGAGAGAAAAGAAAATGTGGAGACTGCTTTCCCATATGAGAATTGTAAGGAAAAAATCTATTGAATTTGATAAGTGGAGCATACTAGTAACTATAGTACTAATACTAGATACCTTCCAAGCTTGTGTGTCATCATTTCTGCCTCTCTCTATTGGTATTAGATTGCCTGTTAAAAAAAGGTTAGAATTAGCCATTTTATGTAAGAACTCTGAAACTTCGAGATAAAGAATTTTTTTTGTGTAATCCTTGCAAAATAAGACTTTCCTAAAAGTTATTTCTTGCAGTATCCCTGGAATTAAGTATAATTAAACTTGAAATATCCAAACCTCTCAATAGTTAAGGCATTAATCATCAAGAAAGCTGTAAAAAAATGAGGCTGAAACTTCTGAAAAGACATTAGCCCCTTAGTTACTATTTCCTTGTAACAGTAATTAATTATTTACATATTTTCAGATACTGTATGTATAATAATCAGATTCCACAGTTTAATACTGTAAAACTGTTTATTAAATCTGAATGTATTTCCCATCATTACAGTCAAATTCTACCTAGGGAATCAGATCCTTTACATTAAAAAGTGTGGGCTCTATTAACTGAGACAACAATACCTTTGTAAGTCATTTTATCTGAAAAATTCTTAGACAGATCTAAAGGAGTTCAAATGTAAAAACCCTAGCAATGCATAAAGGAGTTCAAAATGTAGTCTCTAGCAATGCATTACATTCTTAGAGTTTCGTTACTATTATTGGGTTTTGATACAGTTCTGAGGGTATCTTTATTCCTTATCTGTAGTTGAATTATCTTCCCATGATTCCAAGAATAGCTGAGATTATAAGGGACACCTGAGGAGTAATCTTGTCCAGTCCTCTTCATGGCATAGAAAAATTTTCTCTGTTGTTGAATGCCATGCTATTTGGAGACTCAGTGAATCCAATCCAACTGACTGGTTGCTCTGCAAATGGAATATGTTTGATTACAATGGCTCAGAAAAACACAGAAGAAAAAAGACTAAAATGGGGAAATGCAATCTAAATATGAAACTCCACTATATTAGACAAGCATCTTCACAAATATAGAATCATTGAATATTTATGTCATTAATGAAGATATCGAATAACACTGGTCCTGTGGGACTCCTGAGGGACACCACTTGTCAATGATGTCCATTGGGACAGTGAGCCATTGACCACTACCCTCTGGATGTCACCGTCCTAACCCACAAAACAATCCACCCACAAAATCCTTTTTTCGCCAATTTTGAGAGAAGGATGTTGTAGTGAGCCATGTCAAAGGCTTTACAGAAGTCCAGATAAATGGCATCTGTAGCTCATCACTTGTCCACTTGACATAGTCACTCTATTGTAGATGGACTTTAGGTTGGTGAAACAGAACTTGCCCTCGGTGAAGCCATGCTGGCTGCCCCAAATCACCTCCCTGTCTTCCATGTGTCTTAGCACAGCTTCTAGGAGTATCTGTTCCTTGATCTTCCCAGGCACAGAGGTGAGTCTTACAGGTTGTTAGTTCCCAGGGTTCTCCTTTCTTCACTTTTATAGCTGGCATAATGTTACTTATCTGGTAATTGGGAACTTCACCTGAATGCCTTGACTTTTCAAACAGCATGGAGAATGGCTCGGCAAATACATCAGAGCGGTATGTTTTCTTTGACCTTCCTCTTCTGGCTGAAATACCTACAGAAGCCCTTGTTATTCTTTGCAACTCTTGCCAAGTTTAGCTCCAGTTTCTCCTTAGTCTTCTTTCCTTCCTTGAGTACACCTTGGGAATTACAGAGAGGTAAGCCTCACCTCTGTCTGGGAAGATCATGGAACAGATCCTCCTAGAAGATATGCTAAGACACATAAAAGACAAAGAGGTGTTCCGAGGCAGTCAGCACAGCTCTGCTAAGGGCAAGTTTCTGATCAAACTGGTGGCCTTCCATGGTGGAGTGACTGCAACGGTTGCCAAGGTAAAACTGACAGATGTCACCTAACTCAGTTTCTGTAAGGCCTTCAACATTACATCCTTATCTCCAAATTAGAGAGACATGAATTTGAAGTGTGGGCTAGCTGTTAAAGAAGAAATTGGCTGGCTGGATGCAGCCAGAGAGTGGTGGTCAGTGACTCTGGGTCCAGGTGGAGACTGGTAAAAAGTGTGTCCCTCAGGGCTTTGTCTTGGGACTGTGCTCTTGAATATCTTTATCACTGGCACGGAGAGGTAAAGTGCCACCTCAGGAAGTTTGCAGATAACATGGAGCTGAGTGGTGAAGTTGAGACAACAGAAGGAAGGGATGCCATCCAGAGCTCTGGAAAAACCTGGAAAAGTCTGAGATGTGGGCCTACAAGAACCACTGTATTTCTTGGTTATTTTGTTTTTCCTTCTTTGACTGTCTGTTTTTCTTTAAGCCATATGTCAATTTTAATAAATAAATAATAAATAGTAATAAATAAATAAAAAAACCACTAAACATGTTATACAAATGATGCTTTGGCTAATCATAGGCTTAAGTGCCATTTTTTTACATCTTTTAATTTTACTTAAATTCTAATTCCAGGCGTAGTTGTCATAATTAGATTGAATTTTGAAATGTCACTCCACAGTCAATTTTCACTACCCTTACTCCATAGATCAATTCACAAGGAGCACAGAGGGTAGCAGAAGAAAAACCCTAGTTTGCTTCAAAAGAAGCCAATTAACAAATCTCATTTAGTGTTAATTGCAACGGCAGTTCTCATCATAGTTTAATCAACACCTTGCTAAAGCAAGCTAAAAGAGAGAAAAAGACAGACATTGATTTCATGCACAGCCAGAACTGCATTGACACATTTCAGACACTGAACATCTCACATTCCCAGCAGACTGTAGTGGTTACTGTCCATACAAATTGTTCTACAAAACTCAGAGGCTTTAGCCTTAAGAAAATAAAGACACATTTGATATATATTCTCTCAAGACACTAAGGAACAAAGCTGTACCTTGTATTGAATTCCTTCCAATGGCACATTTTTAGAACCTATTCCACTGTCTCAGCTATAAATCTTGACCTTATGTACAGGTTCATTCTATCTCTCAAAGTAAAGTCAGGTAATCACATATTTCTGCATTTAATACTGGCCTCTACAATCTATAAACATGAAAAAAGCTAAGCAAAAAGTTCATTATATATGAGTGCATCCCTGTTTAAAAAGTGTTCTTAATTCCCAAGTGTGGCTGCCATTCAGACTAAAAAAGCTGCAGTTGACAAGACATCTGAGTTCCTCCAAGGCAGAAATTTTCACATTTCACAAATGCATTAGTCACTTTACTGTAATTCTATGAAGTTCTGAAATACTGTTTTGTGTGTTGGGCTTAAATCTGTAAAACAACATTATTATTTTTGTTACCTTAAAGGTTGGAAATAGACATTGATGGTAAAACACATGTGACAACAATGACATGTACTAACAATCTGTAATAAAAGCTGATAAAAATTTTCCACCTGTTAAAATGCCTTCCTTCAGAGGAGAAAGGTGATGTTTTTCAAATAACACCTGCATTAAAATATTAAATTCTTTAACAGGATATGTTTAACTGAATTTAATTTCCTGTCCCTTTGAAGTGTGTGAGTCTTTGTGACAATTGGGAAAGTCAAGAAAACTGAGGAAGACCTGATGCAATTTAGATATATAAACATCCATTTCAAAAGTTTTCAAGCAGAACAGCTGCCTTCTATCCTATCCTCCATTCAGTCCAATCCCATTTGAATTCTGATTGGACTTTTAACAAGAAAATATAAAATTTGCCATTAAAATTAACTTCAGGATGGAAAGATTCAAGATGTACAGTAATGGAAAGGTTGATATAACTTTTACAGTTATATTTCCACAAGTTAAATCAAGATACAAAATATCGGGTAGATCAAACCTAAAATCTAGTTTACCAACGATGTACACAACTGAGCCAGAACATATTTATAATCCTTGAAATTGGTGAAATGTTATTTTACCCCTGGGTTTGGAGGAATTAGAGACACAGCCAGAGATTGGTTTTTAACTTCCCCTCCAACATGCTCTTTCTTAAAATTGCCTAGTTTTTCTAAAACTTACAGTAAAAAATTATTTTTCCATGGTTCAATGACCATTTTTTAACACTTAAATTTTGTGAACTATCTGTAATTTTAATGATTTAAATAATATCTCAGGGTGGGGGTCGTGGGTTTTTTTTTGTTTGGATCATTGTTTGGTTGTTGGTTTGGTTTTGTTTCCTTCACATTCTGGATGTTTTGAATGCTTCTTTTTAGAACATTTGTCTCTTTATTTTAGACCACTTAGTGAAATCCAAGAGATCAATATAGTTTCTTGTGGAAGAATAATTTACCAGAAGAGGCAAATAAGTCTGTTGTGTCATAGTTATCATGATATGGATCAGAATAATGGGACAGACTAATCAAAAGCTGTATTTGGTTAAAAGAGCCACTCACATGAATACATATATGTGACCATTGTCTTTGCATTCAGTTTTAGATTCAACCCCACATGGCCTTCAAACCCCTACTTTTCTGCTTCTCAGAAATCGAAAACTACTGCAACATGCCTTTGTCTGCTCAATCTGCTCAGTTCAGCAACCCCTCATTTCATACAGAGAATCTTTATTGTTATGGGGTGTTCCTGTCCTTCTTTTATTCTAACACACCAGGAAAAGAAAGTTGCCAGGATTTGGACTGAGGACCTCCTGTTGGGCCTCTCTAGGGGGTACCTTTGCCTTTCAGAATCTGAAGCCAAAAATATTTGAATACTTGAAATGTTCTTTAGTGGTGGCCTTTTCCTTTTTCTCTCTAGCACCACTACCTACTGGGTGTTGGGTTTGTTTGGTTTGCTCTTGGGGCTTGTTTCAGCTACGAGCTATACATAAAACCTTATGTACAACTAAACACATGGGGTTTCTTTCTAGATCAAACCAGTGGCTATTTCATACAAGCTCATTTCACTCTTCGTGTCTGTGCATTTCTTCCCTAGTCATTTTGTTACATATTGAAGCTGGGGGCAAGATCCTGTAAGATAAAAAGAAATTCTCTCCCCTTCCTCTTGTGGTAGCCATAGCTGCATCCCAAGAACCTCAGTACCACAAACAGCAAACAATACCAGGCCAGCCTGCCCTTCTGATCATTATGTATCCACTTCCAGGTGGAATAGCACCTAGAAAATAGTGAAAATCTTGAGAATAAAAATGTGATTTTTTTTTTTGGTGAATCAGTACTAAATTCTTATTTGAACCTGTCCAAAAGAAAGAAAGAAAAAAAAAAGGCAGCATTTGGCCAGTTTCCTGCTTTTCCTTGCCAATGTGAAATCTTTGACAAGATCTGTGTTTGAATAGATCTGTGGAGCTTACTCGTATAATTGCCTCTAGAAAGTTTTATGCAAACCCGAATTTCAGAGACTTAGCAATAGTTTATGCTGATCAGCAGAATGATTTCCTGACATTGTGGAAAGTAACATGGCATGTCAGCACTTTTAAAGAAATGCTGAAGACCATTTTTTGTTTATCAAACTGCATAATTAACAATTTGTGTCCATTGATGCATTCCTGTGAAAGAAACCTTAAATTACATGGACATGCCATTGTGAATTGGTATAAAAACCTGCAGTGAAAGTGTTTGTGGATTCTTTTAATAGAGGTAGTCTAGAATAGGGATACAGGTAATTTAGAAAATATTAACATAGTGTGGTGCTAAAGTATTTTCTGGTCATCTAAGATGTAAAACTACGTTGTTCATAAATTTCATCAAAACAAAAGCATTACCTTGAAGAAATTTTCCAACAGATCAGTCAATATCTGAAAGATGAAACTGATACCTTTATTTTAATACTACTCAGTCAAGTAATGTTTTATAGTAGGCCATCCAGTAATATGTAAAATTAACAAGGTGTTATAGCCCAAAGGGAAAATGATGCTAATAGATGTTGCAGAGATTCAAACAGAGAAGCCAGTGAAGCTTGAGGCTCCTAATTGAAATTTGGAAATAACTTGGATCAATTTATATATTTTTTCTTAGAACACAACTTGTAGAAGCAGAGATAATTGCATTTATCAAGAGCTTGAGCGCTAATGATGCTTATAACAACATAATTTTAATCTGTCTTTTGCTGCATTCAAGATGATTGGTTACTGTTTAAATCAGTAAATAAATTCCACAGGGTAAGGGAAATCCCAGCAACTACTACCTTCCTGCTCTCTGTGGCGCTTATCTTGAAATGAATTTTGTACCTCATGGACCATTGTCCAGTTCTTCTGGTTCCTGTGATATTTTTTGTGATCCCCTTTAGGTCTTTTCCTTATTGTCTCCATGCTCATATTCTTCTGAAGCTGAAATTTTGTTCTAGTTTCCATTTCTGCAGGAAAGTTTGCCTGTGTCTTGCTAAGCCCTGTGCTAAGCCCAAAGTGTGGCTCAGTAACCCTGTCATCCTTTTGGGCTCGCCTTGGGTAAAGGGGTCTCTCAGTTTGGCTGTCAGGGCTTGGTTCTGCTGGCTCTGCTTTGCACGTGACAGGATTAATACTGGGGACCCCCTGCTCGGCCTGTCTAGGGAATACCTTTGTCTTTCAGAGCCTGAAGCCAATAAAATTCCAATATTCTAAACACTCTTTAGTGGTGGCCTATTTCTTTTATCTCTCTACCACCACTACCTACTGGGTGTTGGGTTTTGTAGAGACCAGTGGGCCTGCAGACTTGAGAACCAAGGGAGCCCATTGGTGGGACCATCCCTAGGGACAGAAATCCTCCTGAGGTTAGGGAGACAGAGAAGGCCTGTCCCAGGATCCTTTGTTTCATTATGTAAATGTACCCCAGTACGGCTTCCCCAGTTGGCCAGTTGGCCTCCCTGCCCCCTTATACCCTATATGTCCTTGCCCTAGAAAATTCTCTCTTCTCTGCTCTCCCATTGGCCCTTGATCCTTTGCCACTCCCTCAGTTTCCCCATTGGCTCCTGTACCCTAGCCCCACCTGTGTACCGCCCCCGTGCCCTCAGATTATTGGTCCCTGATGCTCTCTCCACCCCCGTAAATAAACCTAGACTCCCCCCACATTGTTCTGGGTCTTCTCGTCACTGGAATCATTCACGTGTGTGGCTAAAATTAACCTGTCCCATGGAACTCGACATAGAGACCCTTCCAGTCTCTTTCCCGTCGATTTGTTGAAGATTTGTTGATATCTGGTGTGTGTGTGTGTGTGTGTGAGTGTAGTGGCCCTGCTGAGTGGCTTTCTGCTGGAGATGCTTTCAGAAGGTTGCAGCACCCACCAGAACACCCACTGCGACAGGATTTGTTTGCTTTGCTCTCAGGGCTTTTTCAGCTATACGTAAAATCTTATGTAACTAAGGGTGAGTGTATAACTGAACAAAAGCCATCAATTTAACAATTTTGTAAAACTACTTCAAAAGAAAATAATTTGATAGGATTTGATGGCAATTTATAAGGTTGACTGCAAATGTGTTACTAAGAAGCCAATGAAGTGGCAAATTTTTCGTACACTTGAAAAAAGAGAAAAATTATAGTCCATCTATGTTATCAGTACTTTTTCAGTTGAAGGTAGTGTGATAGCATATGAAAATAGAAGAGTCCTGATAATCCTTAATCGATGAAAAATATATGCACATGAGTTCAATGTATCATAGTATATTTTATCTGTTATAGCACTAATCAAAGGACCAACTTCTACTCTCACTATGCTCTACATGTTGATTAATCACTGAAAATTACCATTCTGCTCTCTCTAGGAACTGAGATAAACATTCAGATTCAAAAGTATTTAGAAATTCTAAAATATTCTTGTGTTTGTCCTAAGTTCCCCCATGAAGATGGAGGTACAGGCATAATGACACACTTATAATTCAGTATCTAGACCAAAGCTGACAATTGTTCTGAAGCAGAATGTGTTACTACTCCTCTGTGGTGTGCTACCTATTTTATTTTTTTCATGAAAAATTAGTATCACTGAGCTGCATGATATGCTAAAAAGCTGCTTAAGGTTATAACCACAGTTACAACTACAGTTGTAGAAATTCAGGACTTTTACCCAACAAGGGTCTGTTATACCAAAAAGAGAAGTTATCTGGAACTTTGAGGCTTTTGTTTAAAATTCTACTGTAAATAATATATGTACTAAAACTCCTAACCGAATTCTTTAATTTCTGAATTTAGACCACATTGTTTCACTTCAAAATTCTGATGACTCCTGTAGGCTTCAAGAACTGAGCTTCAAGAAACGCAAGTATAATTTTTTTTCGTATATTAGAAGTTATGTTACATACTATATAAAGAGTGGGGAAACTTTGGCACCATTCGTCCAATAAGAAATTTAGATGGAGATCTCAATCTTTTTTTTTAATCAACTGAAGGAAACAGGTAATTTTAGGGTATGCCACCTCATCCTCAGTTAGAAATCAAGTTCATCAAGTCTGATGATCTACACCTCAAGATGTCGGTTTCCTCCATTGACTATAAAGTAATTTAAGATGAGAAGTTCAAATATAGACAGCTAAATTCAATTTCTGTAATGAAGTAAAATCATCTCCACAAAAGTGTACTTCCGCTTAAGGCACGTGCTGAATACACTGACTGAGGTCTGGAGTCAAAATACTTGTAAATGCTATTTTTTATTAAGATAAAGGTAGACAAATTCTTTTTGTGTCCCACTTGTTTGGCAGTAGGTCAGTAGGGGAAAGTGATTCAGTTCACTTTGTAGCTTATGGTCATACCCATTTGTTCCTACTCACTGGGCAATAGGATAGTCAATTTATTCAGGAGCTAAGCATACTTTAGGCAAAAAAGAAAAACAGTTATAAGAAATACAATACTGTAGTTTAAGTGGTAGGACATTGTTTTAGCAGGCAGATGCTTAGCCAAATGTTCTAATAAATTTTTAGTATTAAAGAGTCAGCACTGTTGTGCTTTGTTTGGCTGGTCTGCAAAAGTAGAACTAGACAGTGCCAAAAGCCAGATGTGAAAACTAGACATTTAAAAAATAAATATTTATTTTTTTATGAAGGCACATACATATATGAAAAAGAGTAATTCAACTCTTGTTGGACTTAGGCTATTCTAAACCTATCCTAAACAAGTATTTAGAAAGACTTAAAGATAAACATAATATCAAATATTCTTAGGAACTACAGAAATAATCAAGTAATACATAGGCTAACCAAATTTTAGAACTGGCACCAAAAATTGTTGCCATATCTGATTCTTGGCACTAGTCAGATGAACATAGTAGGGAGTACATTGTTGACACTACCTGTTATGTAATTCAAAAGCATAATTAAGAAAGTGAAGATTTAAGTGAGAGGACTGCATTAGAAGAGTGATGATGACTTTCTCACGTTTTTGGACTGATAGGTCAGATATCCAGGTATATACTCTTTCAATTTTTATGAACAAAACCCAAGCAGATTATTCAAAGGTAGACAGTTTCAGGTAGACTGGAGGAAAACATAAGGAATCCTGAAAAATGTTGACCTTCAAACACAAAGAAAATAATTCTCCTTTATTTGTATCATTTATTTAAATAGGCAATAGCAAGAATATGGGAATACTGATAAAAATTGTGGAGTCTATATGAGATAGGTTATTACTTTTCAAGTAAAATGGTGCTTATGAGAAGCAAACCACTCTGACTTGCTAGGAAATATCTTTAAGTGAATGTCATTAAAGACTGCACACCCAGCAGATCTAGTTTCCCTTTTAATAGAATTTTTAAAATGTTAAAGGATTGCTAAAATAGCTTTTCAATCCATCTGTATGATGATATAGAACAGAATTCATAGACAGTAGAGTTCTCAGAAATCCAAACCAGCCAGTTTCTGAGGTATGGTACATATCGTATACGGACTAACAAGGTCTGCCTGCGAAGCAATCTAGTTAAACTAAGCTGCAGATGGATTTGTGCAGCTAATAGGTTTCACTTTTTCCTGGAAACAGTCGACATGAATGTGGATCATGGCTAGTTACCCCACATTTTCAAACTGAGCATATCAAAGCTCAGACAGGAGGCAGATAACCTATAATCCTTCCTTTTATGACTCCATCACAGAAAGACATGAGTATGATATCACCTGAAATGAATACCTTAGTTACTGAGGCACTCTGCAAGTTAGAGTTCTGTGACCATTTACTCTCAAAATGAGAACATAAAACTCAAGCTTTCAAAACCCAGAGCAAGTGGGTTGTTTATAAGACTACTGCATGAAGATTTTCTATATGGCCATAACAGCAAGCAGGTGATGTTATTCATGATCAGAGTTACTAAGTCTTGAAATAGTATGGGCAGTGCTGTCTGATGTTGGGATACAATATGAGAAGCAAGCCTATATATCTAGGATATCTTACTACATCTGTGTTTGATGGAAAATTTGGGAGTTGGCACAAATACAGATCAGTAAGTGAAAGAAAGTGAGTGGTCTGGATTTTTGTCTGAAAAAAAAGGGTTTTTTAGGAGGGATTTAAGCAGAATGCATCTGACCTGTTTTAAAGAAAATTTTAGTAAAATAAAATGGATTGTAGAGAGTTGCCAATGCCATAACTGTTTTAGGTTCCCAGGATTACAAGTACAAAGACTATTGACTGAAAATACATGCTGCATTGTAACCAGGGAGTTTAACACTTTTCAGTAGTATTGACCCTGTCATATAATTAGAATTTCAAAGGTTGGTGTGATTGCAGTTACATGTCTGATCATATTCACCAAAGGTGTCAGACTTCAGGCTTATTAGATACTTTAACTAACAGTGGACATGGAAAGTCACACACATAAAAAAAGAACTTTAAGAAAATCACTGGCATTAAAAAGCTTGTTTATTAAAAAAATTGTTTCATCAGCATGTTATTCAGAGTTAAAGTCAAAACATACAGAAGCTGTGAAAGACAAAAAAATTATGTATGATAAATTTTTACATTTATTGGTCCCTGTGCACTGTGACAGGATTGGGAGTGGGGTCACAGAAGAGTAGAGCTTCTAAACACACATCTATCTTAATCCAATTGCTGCTATGATGATAATCCCTCTACTGCAAAAGTGGCATCTGTCTGTCCCTTATGGTTATGTGCCATACATCCCTCCTACTCAAGTTCTTACATTTTGTCGGATTCTGCTTTGAAATCGAGTCTGGTGTTACACAAGCTACATGAATTTCTGCTTTTCTTAACTCTTCATTTTATACTTAGACCTGAAAAACTGTTAGTTTAAGCAGGTGAAGAAAAGGTTCCGGATACTTGATGCTGGCAAGATTTAGAAGTAAATAGCACAGGTCCAAAGATAGGCAAGGAGTAGCATGGAAAAGTTTCATGGAATTTATTCCAAGAGAATCAAATCCTGGTGGGTATCCATACGTCTCATCTGCCTGTTACCCCAAAGATTTCACAGAAATAAAGTGAGAAATATACTGTGATACACTTTGAGGAGAGAAAGGTCCGTTTTATAAAATATCGCTGTAAACTTTCAGATTATATCTTGACCTACTGCTGCTTTCCTCTATAAAGAAATGACAGCCTAAGGTAAGTAGTTGTTGAATTGTGTTTTTCCCATTTCTCTCTTCTATTTCCCATTGCAATTCCCATTTTTACAGTTCTTCAAAATAAGCACAGCATGGCATCCCTTCATAGATTAGAAGAGGCATGCTGCATCTTTACTGCTCTTATGCTTTACAAGTTCTAACTCTTACGTCCTTCACTATTCTCTTTCCCTAAAAAAACAGCAAACAAGAGCCCTAAAAACTGTTATCGGTGAGGAAGGTTACCAATATTATCAGTGAGATTTCCTTGCACTGGTGATTTTTATGACTTGACTGCTGTTCTCTAATTGGAAACTCCCATCGGAGATTCTGAATGTATTCCAGCAACAGGAAATCTTTCACTGATTTCAGCAATGTATTTTTTAAGAGAGAATACCAAAAGCACCATTTTAAGAGGATTTTTAGTAGATCTTCATTTAAAAAATAGCTGGAATAATTCTAAGTTTTTTCAAATGTTTCACAAATATGAACAAAAACTAACAAGGTCCTCTAACATAAATAATTTTTCTACAATTTCTTTATTATGAAGAGACAAATTAATAAGTAATTTATAAAATAATACATGACCTCTTAAACAGCATTCAAAGAAATTAAACTAGATTATTAGCATTTGATAACCCAACACTACTGCTTCTAAGGTACATTTTATGTCTTCGATACTAAGTATTAAAAATAGTAGGTTATATTTTGAGTATTTTAGTGTAATTAATATATAGTATAAATGTGACAAATACAACTGATGGTAAATCTGTCCGTTTTAACTATATTACAGGTCCAATAGGGAACAAACAAAATTTTGTACACAGGTACTGACTGATAAATAAAAATCTGGACTGATTATGTAAATCACCACTTATTTTTATTTTTTTTTAAGAAAGGTGTCTTTACCATATGGTAAATTTTACAAGATAGGATTTATAAAATTTGAGGAGATAAAAAAAACTTCCTCAGTTTCTTTTTTTTATTTTAATAATTAACTTTTCCATATTGAAATATCCTCATCATACCTTCCTTTAACTAGAAAATTAGAAGGACAGGGACAAATATAAGAATTGAAGAATTTAAGAAAAGCAATGAGCATAAATCAGATAGCAAAGAGGACATGATTAGCAGAAAAAAGCCTGTCGGAGGGAATAGAGGAACAGTAAGGAAGAAATGAGGGAAAGTGAGAAAGAAAGACACAAGTTTCAGAAAACTGAAAAGAACTAAAAATAGACAAAACCCTTTAAAATGAGGATAACATGATGAAATTAAAAAGAAATACAAAGCATTTGTAAGTAGATATAGGTACTATGAAAAACTGATACAGAGGATAAAAATAGAGCACAAATAGAATAAGATATCAGTAGATCAGGAAGAAGCAAGATTTAAAAAGGCAAGCTAGTGATATGGTAATACTATGCAAAGGATATGATGACATCTTTCTGTGCTGCAGAAGATCAAAAAGAGCTAGTGGACTCTTCACCCAGCATCTATAGGAGACTTTGGCATACACATTTAGAATTCAGTTTTAAACCTAAAATGAGAGTTCTGAAATTGTAACCATGCAGATTTCTTTTGCGTTACAAGAAAAAGGGTAAATTCAACATAGATTATGGTTTATGAATCAAAATTATATGTTTTTAATTCCAACCTCACTTTCCCCTCCCTCTTCAAAGGCATTTTTTGTTATTCAGTCAGTACTACTTTTACCATAATCATCTTCAGTTTTTCAAGGCTGTAACTTTTCCCCAATATATTCTTGCAGCCATTTCTTGGGTAAAAATAAAAAATAAATCAAGAGTGGAAATAGTAACATTTTAATATTTTTCTTTCCTTTACCATGCATCACACATTTGCAAGGCAAAGATCTACATTTTTTTCAGACGGGAAAAAAAGAAAATTCATAAGTCCAGTCTTCCAAGACAGATCCAGAAGCACCAGGCAAGAGAGTATTCTCAGTATAAGTGTTCTCAGTCTCCTCACCTATGGAAACTGGGTTATGGTATCTTCAGGATTGCAATAGTCCATGTCATCTCAGAGTAACTGGTACTGCAATGGCTGCCATCACACCTCTTTAGGTTCTGGAGCCTTTTGGGACATACACTCTCATAATTTCTGCTTGGTTTCAAATCACTTATCAATTCTATAACCAGGAACTTGTTTTTAAATAGTCAACACAACGGTAATGTCAGAATCTGATCTTCTACCCAAGTCTTTTTTTGTATTATAACAGAATGAAGGAAGGGAGAAGCTTTATATAGTCTCACTGGGGAGACTGAGGTTAACATACCACAACTTCTGTACACCCAGGACATTCACAAGAGGGTGATCAACCAAGACAGAAGGCACTAGAGCATACATGCAAGACGGTAACGGGGTAAATAGTAGATTGGGTACCACAATGTGCTCAGAATTCAAAGATGCATTGCAAAGATATCCAGTGCACAAAATTCAATTCTAGATCTGGATGGGACTACATGAGACATTTTCATTTTGAGCCAGAAGTTTAGTAGTTTCATTTTTCTCCTTAAAAGAAACTGAATAACAGTAAATAAAAGCCAAAAACCATGCCCAAAATCCATCCCAAAACCTCCAAAAACCCCCAAACAAACAAACCAAACAGAAAACCATACATAAATCCATGCAATCACCATGACTAATTTTTACTGTCTATGGAAAAGCAGTAGGATTTTTTCAAATATTTTTTCTACCATTAGATCTGAATGCTATTGTTTTTTGTAGAAATGTTGTGTGCTAAATGTTAGAATGATAGAAATGTGCTCTTTGCTGATTTTGCCAACAAGCTTGGCAATAAATACCAGCAGTGAAGGTTATATGTTCAGACACCTGTCCACCCTCACCTGGGATAGACTGCTAATTTTTTTATTGTAGGTCATCAAACCACCTTCAGGCAGCAACAGATTTTTGTTTGCAGTTGAGTTTAGTCTGTGCAGACAGGAGAGGGAAGAGAGAATACTTTTATGGTAAAAATGTATTAGTGGCATCACTAATCAAAGACAGAAGATACAAACATTGTTGGTTTAGGGCTCTTGCCTGTCAGTTTTATGAGACTGAATTACTTATCTTCGTTTATATGACCTAGCTTATATTTTGCATTTCAACACTAACCCAATTTTTTGCATTTCAGCTACCATAATAAGAGCATTTCCAGCTGGGCTCTGTCAGCCTCTGTTCCACCATAAATCATATCTGCCTTCTCATTCAAAGGTGCTAACTGATGAGGCAGAAATAACACAATCTCAGCTGGCTTTGTGGCCTACTTACAGCACAGCTACAGCAGGAATGCAGATTGCCTCTCTGATCTTTTGGATAAAGCCATTAAAAAAGTTATATCCCTTCCAACTTACTGTTTTGGAACTCCTCCAACTCCTGTGACTATTCTTCTCACTGAGTACAGAAAAAATGCTTACTCTGCAAATGGTCAACAAGGTCTTAGCAATACTGGAAATTGGTCCATTGCCATAGCCATGAAGGACTAATATACAGGTTAAAAAGAATTAACTTTTCAACTGAACTGGTTGTGATTTACATTAATACTGAAAAACAAGATAGCAAATTATGTGGTTAAACCTAATGTCTCAATATTATGCTTTAAGATTAAACACCAGGATTTAGGGTTTAGGTTTTAACTACAAAAAACTGAAATGAAACCTGAAGGGCTGAAAACATAAAATCACTGCATACTTGTCTGCTGTAGGACTGACCAGTACAGTACCTGTGTTCCTGTGTTTTATAATTGCCTCTTTGGTAATGAAGAAGGTATAGTAAAAGCATTGAAGTTTCTTCCTACTTCTAAGCTTCAAGTTTGTATACATCTTGCCTTTAGTCTCTTACATTTTGAGGTAGTAAATGTCACTACATTTCCTACAATCCTTCATTTCTCTTTCTCAGTCTATTTATAGAGAGAAGGCATATAAAAGGATGTATTTTTGTTTGGTTTTTTGTTTGTGTAGAGAAAAATGTATTTTTAATGTAAAGTGAAGGATTGGTTAGATGTAAAGATGCACATGAGTACAAACAATTATATACGTAGACATATCTATAAAATGCACAGTATATTATTCATATATATAATAATGAGGTTAGAAATATGAAATATGTATATATTATTTTTAAACTACATAAATTCTTTACATCCTGCTGTTTATTTTTTGAGAAGAACAGACTCATGAAACGTCCTTTTGTAGGTACTTCCTGATATGACTTATTATCATGTATATGTAGATTCATAACCCACAGGCTGTGATTCTATGGGGAACGAAAAAAAAAGAAAACTGGTAGGACTGTTGGATTCCATACTTACTAAGATTTTATGTGAAGTTAATTATTTTTCTGAATTTCTCCTTTCCCTGAGTAACTTAAAACTCAACTGATTGACTCAAGGGGTTGACCTTCACAAAGATAATTAGCAAAAGTGCTGTGTCTACTATGACTAGAAGAAGACTGTTTGGTGTGATTATGGAAAAGGAACAAATGCCTATCAGATACCCAAGCCATAGAATATGTTCAGTAGAGCTGGTCAAAAACCAATATCATTGCATAAGGACTTAGGAAGACCTCAGCTGGAACACTACACGCAGTTTTGATTGTTTCTGATAGGAAGACTAATGAAGACTTGAACAAATGTAGAGAAAGGCTACTAGCAGGGTCAAAAGCACGGACAGCTTTGTGTTTAAGAGGAGGTGTTAAAAATTGGCTTGTTCAGTCCAGAAAAATGAAAACTACGATAGGATATGACTGTTCAGTATTAAAAGAGATTTGAAATAATATCAGAGGGAAAAACCTGTTTGAGCTAGAAGACAATGCTGACACAAGATCAAGTGCCACAAATTATCCATTAATACATTTTTCCCCTTGATGACAACCACTCTTATTTCCTGTTTTGTTCTTGATTTACCTCACCATTTTTATCACTTTGAGTTCCGCCTAAGCATTCCAGAGAGGAGGAAGCAGGACTTTAGCTTCCAGCCATGTGTGATGATCTGTGGAGTGGAATTCTGCCAAGTATGAATTTTAAATAGAAATTATACGGAATTGCTTGTCATACTCTTTTCAGAGCACCTAAATTAGTATGCTGGAAATTAGTTTGTTAAACTGTGTCACATCTAAACCTCATAATACTTGTTTGTATTTTGTAGAGCTTCCCTTGATACCTGCATAAGAGCTAAGCATAACGTTTTGCATACCATTGAGTTCCTCTGCTATCAGTGAAATTCTGAGCTTATTAGTCAAACTGAAAAATGTGCAGAGGATATGCCAAGTACATCTCATTGAAAATACAGTAGTTGTAGAGCTTTCCCTGATTTCTCAGTGTAAATTTTCTACTGATTGCTTTTCAATTATTTTGGAATCCATAATCCTAACAGCAATGTGAAAAAATACCACATTGTCTATTTTAATGAATGGAAGTATTTTTTATTTTTAATAGAAAGCCTAGCCAGCAGGTTATATGTCATATTTAAATACAAAAGAAAAGAGAATGTGTCCAGTGGTGAAATGTCTTATTCTCTATGGAGTTTCATTTGTATTTTATTTTGATTTGGAGGACTACCTGAGATGAGGACATAAATATGATTTTAGGTTGTAACACTGTTTATCATTCCCCTCTTCAGTAAAGCTCCAATAATGCATTTACACAGTACTGGGTCTGACTGGGATGGAGCTGATTGTCTTCATAGCCCTATGCATGGTCTTGCATTTTGGATGTGTGGCTAAAACAAGGTACCAGTATTTTGGCTGTTACTGAATCCTGCTTTTACATCATCATGGCTTTGCCCTCACCCTTCTCCTCCCCAGCAGGTAGTTGGGCTGGGGGTGCACTAGAAATTGGGATGACACTCAGCCAGGACAGCTGACCCCAACTGAACAATGGTATATTCCACACCATATGGCGTCTTCCTTAGCAATAATATGGAAAGAGGAGGAAAAGAAGATGTTTGTAGTTATGGTATTTGTCTTCCCAAGTAACCATTTCATGTGCTGAGGTCCTGCTGTCCAGAATTGGCTAATCACCTGTCTGCTGATGGTAAGTAGTGAATTAATTGCATTTTGCTTTGCTTCTGTGCACAGTTTTAGCCTAACTTATTTAGCTACTTTATCTCAATCCATAAGACTTCTCAACTGCATTCTACTATCTCCCCACCTAAGATACAAAAAATAGCTATCCTATATAGCGAGAGGGAAAGTGAGAGGAAAGGGAGCTGGCTGAGGGTCTGTGCTGATATTTGGCCATGGTCAGTTACCCTTTATAAGACAGTAAGACAAATTTCGTCTTAAATGGCCAGGATAGTGTTTCAAAAAACCATAGGGAAATGAAAAGAACTGGATTGACAACTAGTGAGAGTACCTGTAAAAGACAAGAAGGAAGGCTTTTTTAAACAACTCTTTTTTTTGTTTGGTTGGTTGGTTTTTGGGTTTTTTGCACATAATATAGGTTACAGGAAATTTCCTTGCTTTCAACTGTAAAACACTTAGGTTACAACACTACTCCAACAGAGGTAACAGTGACAATCATTTTGAGATTCCCTGTGGATGAAGTTGTACCAATGGCAGAAACTTAAGAGCAGAGAAGGCAGAAAGGTACAAATCTATGGGAACCCCAGTGTTTCCATATTGTAATAAATAATTCTTGGTCTTTTTGACAATATTTGTATATGCCTCTGATTTCATCCTATTTTCACTTGTTTTTAGGGGTTCTCCAGAATAAACATTCTAGGCTTTTGCTCAAAAATTGCAACTAACAATCCCAACAATTAAGAGACATGTTTTATAACATTTTCTATGGAATAAAAAAGATAAATATATATATAAACACACAAAAACACATAGGAAGTCAATACATAGTCAAATGAAATGCTGTACTTCTGAGAAATTGTTGAAGAGGATGAATAAGTAATGTATTAAGTCTCTTTTTGTTATAAAGAGCAATTCAAAAGTATAGGAAAAGAGAAATATCATTGTATGACCTGAAGAAACTGAACTGGAATGTTACTAAAATGCACACTAAGGTCATACAAATAAAAATTTCATGCACAGAGACATATGTGTAAAACACAAGGAAATTGTTCAAGGGATCAATCATGATCGCATTTATAATGTCCAGGAGAATAAGAAAGCCTATTCAAAGAACACAGGAAAAAATACGTGAAGAACATTAGAATTAAAATTTTTTCAGAAAATAAATACATAGAAAATGTAGAGGTTTCCATTTGCTACAGAAATTTTGTTTTAATTGTTGTCTTCTATATTTAGTATCTTAAATATCCTTTGCTATCTAATTGCACTGTAGAAAGAAATAAGTATACATATGATAATTTTATTACTTATTATATTTTATTTCAAGGGGGAAAAAAAAAAGAAAATAATTGACCTAATGTAGTAAAGGATTGTACAGCAATGATAAGGAAAGAAGAGAGAGACTCTTGTGTTAACTAGTGTTTCAGTCAGTCAGAAAATGGTTCCATAAAGTCAAGAGAATAGGAAAATTAACACGAATATATGGGATTATATCTGAGATGTAACCATAAAGCCATATCTATTTAAATGTTACTATTTGACTATTTAAAAAATAAATAAAAAAACAACAAACCACACAGAAAACCACAGACCACCCACAATAATATAAACTCTGCTTCTAGGAAGAATCTAACAATAGTCACAGCAGCAGACTATCCTTTACATGCAACTAGATTTTTCCATTAAATTTACTTTTTTCAGTTTACTAAAGCTTAGACCTTGAAGCATTTCCTTTTCTAGGATGCATAGATACACAAAAGAGATGCATATTATTATCATCTGCATCTGTAATGTGAAGAACACCATGGAAGAAAGATTTGTGTTGGAAGCAAGCATGACAAATGACACACAGCATTTTTTTTATTTTTAAAGAGTGCTGTAATATGAATGAGCTAATGGACAAAAATGAAATTATATAACTTAATTTAGCTAGTCTGGGTGACTGTCTGAAATGAATTCAGGAGCAACTTTATGAGTCGCTCTGTTCTCTTCTGTAGAAAGATCACATTCTGCATATGAGTCTCTCTGTTCTCTTCTGTAGAAAGATCACATTCTGCAGAATGTATATGCTGGTATATTCTTTAACCATAACTATAAAACCACTCTTCAACACTGTTTAGTATGTTGGGTGTTGTTTTGGCTTGTTGGGAGCTTGGGTAGGGTTTTCTTGTTGTCGTTTTGGTTTCATTTTACTTAGAGCAGGCTTGCCTTTTTTACTTATTGGGTATTTCTTCTCTTGTAGTTGAGCACTCAGTTTTCATGTGACACACAGGTAGATGGTATTAAACCTGAAAATGGTTAGTTTAAGTAAGCAGAAATACATTAATTCGCCAAACTGTGGCACATGCATTGCTGGAAAGTTAAATGTACATTAAATGTTCATTCAATTTTACATATACATGCAAATTTTTATTTCGTAATTGTAGAGTTCTTCCTCTACTTTCCCTTTCCTGTTAGCTTCCATCCCACAAAAGAATAGATGACTATGGAAATGAAGAACACAGTACTGTGATAGTTTTTATCACAGTGTACCTAAATTCTCCTCTGCTGCTAGCTTTTCTAAATGAAAAAGTTACTGCTCATGTCCTCAAATATTATATGAGGTGTGTATGCAATTGTCCTCTAATCTATTTCAGTCAAAATGATATGGACTAGCTTAAATAATTTAGACAGTAGCTAGCCTGACTGATTCCAACTGAAATGAATTCAGGAGTGATTGCATTAGTAACCCTACCATAAAATCCATGAACGTGCTTATCTGCAACTCAGGGCTACACACACAGCATCGGTTTTTCTCTGGTTTGCCTAGAACAAGAAGTAGCCATGTTAAGTAGTGCACAACTGGTGGCCCCTCTTCCAGTTAGTGAAATGACCCAATTTCTGAATAAATAAAATAAAATAAGAAATTAGAAAATAAAATAATAAAATGAAATAAACCGAAAACTCTCCCACGTAGTTAAAAATTAACTCAGTTGGCTTTGTTCATGGACATAACTGATTTGTTTCTGTGATCAGTGACTTTTGTTCATTTCCCAGGAAACACAGGAAATTGTGATCTTTCAGTAACATGACACTAGGGAAAGTCCATTTCAAGGTGAAAAACTCCTCTGAGTGGAATGCTGTCTTTTGTGTTCATTTGTGATCTGCAGGTGCTTGACAGGAAATGAGCATGGTTGCGGCAGGACTACTTCTCTTTGAAAAATGTCTCAAGGCATTACTGATGGGAAATTTAAAAAGCGGGGATCATGGCTGAGCTGCAGTATAGCACTAAGCTCACCGTATCTGTTACTGTCTATCAAGCTTGAGAACAGAACATTATTTTCATTTCTTCTTCTCAGTGCTCTCGTGACAGCTTTAAACTTACTTAAGGATGAAACTGGAGAATGAGAACTTCACAAGAACTCCCAATGAGCCAAGAAACAAAACAATCAACAATTATTATGTTTTATCTGCAAATGTGTTAACAAAAATTAAATTATGACAAAATTCTGTCATGTTTTTACCTGTTCAGTTCTTCTCTTGAAAATGTCTATTAAAAGTTTTTTACATTGTTACTGTTTAATGTTGACATTTATTTCTGAAGAGAGTTTAATATATTGGAGAGAAAAATCTGTTCTTCTAAGCAATAGTCCAAAAAATACTATGACAACCAATCCAAAAGTGTTTGTAACTACACTGCAATTAAATTTCAAGTGTAATTTTTCTGTTGACTTCTAAAGTATCCATGATAGTGTAGTTAATAAAATTAAAATGAGAAGTTAGGAAACTGTATGGGTATCTAGAAAATACTTAAGACTATTAGATGTTTTATTATTAATCATAATAAAATTTAAGTTAATTTTTAATACATTCAAGGAAAGATGAAAAATTCTGAAACTACCTATCACCACTAGAATTTATTTATTTTGTTTTGTTTTATTTTATATTAAATACTCCATGCAGAAACCTTACGGAGAGAAAACTAATATTGAATTAAAGATTTC
Organism: Gymnorhina tibicen; assembly: GCA_013399875.1. Lineage (NCBI taxonomy): Eukaryota > Metazoa > Chordata > Aves > Passeriformes > Artamidae > Gymnorhina > Gymnorhina tibicen. The sequence goes on along the minus strand of VXAZ01004426.1, from coordinate 157,780 downwards.
TAGTTTGCTGGGACCTCTTTTTTACCAGCAGCACTCACTGAAGAGTATTCTCTCAGCCACAAAAAAGAAAATGCTAATATTTCTTCCTTTCACATTTTTTAATCCTTATCTCATTAGCTCTGCAAATAAACTTATTTTTAATAAATGTTCCAGACTGGGATCTACTGAGAAAGAAACAGGTTCTGTCAATATGCAAACTGATATATGAAGTGGACTATGTATCTCTGTATAGGACATGAAAACAATTTAGATACGGAATAAGAAAAATGCTATAGAACTACGTTAGTAAGTAGACAATTCCTTCAAGTAACAGCAGTTTACCTATAAATCTCTCCTTTAATGATGTATTGCTTTGGTGAGTTATTTTTTTGTTCTGACAGAACAAAAACAAGCAGCATTCATATTTTCATATTAAGAGACTTAACTGGAAAAATCAAGTCAGTCCACAAAAGCAGTCTTTCAAAGTGCTAAAATAGCACCCCAAGATCACACACAGGAGGGTGATATTTTAAGTATGATGATCAAAGTAATACTTTTAACACAAAAATTTATGGCCTTACGGAAATAAATTGTGAGCAAAAATGACTTGTCAAGGCCGTATAGTTTGACCTTCTCTTGTTAAATATCCATGTCCTCCAATTCCCTTTTGCTTCTTTCTTCATGTTTTAGAGACAAAATAAGCAGGTTAGTATGATGTGCTGGAAGAAGTAAGAACTTTGAGTTATTAAGCACTGATGAATGTGATGCTGATGGAAAAATTGCATAATTTACTTTTGCCATTTTGTTATCACTGTCATGCAGAATTAGGAAAGCAAATCAATATAAAAGCAGAAAAACTATTTTAATAATTTTCATCAAAACTCCAAAAGTATTAAACACAATTTTTCCCTGTTTCTCAATATGAATATAACACTTTGATAAAAAAAATAGGTACTATTATATAGCATTAAGAGAGTTGCAAGATAAAAATGCAACTCCTTCATAAAAAGTAAGTAACAATAGAAAAATGCTGAAAACTATTCAAACTCGTTGTTAGCCTCTTATCATTCATATAGAGTACAGTGAAATTATAAAACTGGTGACATATGTAGCTATTCTCTGTACCTTTGGGTGAAAGGGACATTCTCTTGAGAGCAAGTTGCTGGTACTGTTACTTGCAAATTGCAATTTACTACATTCTCTGTTAATAAATAACATTTCTGCTGGGAAGCTATTATAATCTTACAAGAATCAAAAATAGTTCTCCAAAAGCCTATTGTATGTGTCTTTGGCTCCTCTGGTTAAATGCAAGTCTGTTCTTTTGAAGATTCCTGATGAGAAGATGCTAAGTTGGAAGGATTGTGACATTTACAGAGTCTCTTAGGGAAGTAGCTAAGGTAATTATTTTTTGAGTATTGAAAAAAAGTGCTTTGAATTCTAGTGCTACTTTGTGATAACAATAGAAAAAAATACAAATATTTGCAAAGCAGTGATTTAAAAAATTAAAAGTGCAGAATAGTTTTGTAAAATATGTTCACAACCCTTTTACAAAAACATCAGTGGAGCACATGGTATCTACTTGGATTGTACAAATGTTTGGTTCATTAATTAAGAATCTGAAAATAATGTTCAGCATCTAAAATATGGGGTGTTTCCTTCAGGGTTTTTTCTTAAGCTGATAAAGCAAAATGATTAATGGAAGTCAGGGATGTAATCATTATGGCTTCACAGAGCTTAAGAAAGTTCTGCTTCAGAGATAATGCAGAGATACAAGATTTGGAGGGGGCTGTTCAAACTAATTTACATTAAATAAATGTCCTAAATCACTCTCTACAGAAACCTGTGTTGCTCACAACCATCATGGGAGCACAGGGAACCAAACCTTGTGTATTTAAAGTTAGCCTTTTTAAATACTGAACCCCTTTACACTTCTTCCAAGGGAAATTTCCGTTCAGTGATGGAAAAACCTGAAAAAAAAGGGTGTTTTATATGAGTTAAACAGTGGAGCTCCAGCACACACTAATTTCACTTTGAGGCTGACTTTTGGGCTGTTGAAAACAGTGGGATGTGTTAAATGTGACAAAATGTGTCCCCTTGAATTCCAGAATAAAAACAGACTTTAAAAAACATATATTGAGGTGCAGTGTCATACTCACTAAGATTTGTTTTATCATTACAAACCTGCAAAGCCTCAAATCTAGGTATGCCTTTAGTTGTCAGATTTCTTAATAATCATGAAATATACTGTATTGAGGCATGTGACAATTTTATTATTCACTATGCATATTATCAGTACTGACAGAACAAAGGAAAAAACCCAGCTTTTTCTCTCTAGTTGGATTTCACCTAAACACAAAATATTCTTGCACAGAGATTATTAATTTTGCTTCAGCATGAACTAGAGAGCGGTAATCAGAAAACAAAGCCTAAGATTAAACTGCATTAAACAGGAGATGCTTTTACAAGTAGAAAACCCCAAATATGTTTCAGTGAGTCTGTGCAGGTGTTAATTTTTGGTGTGTTGTGTTTGGGGTTTGTTACTAGGTCTTGGAATAGGGGGATGATTGCTTTGAAACCCCTGGAGAGAACCAGATGACAGAGTTTCAGAAAAGCTAAGAACCTTTCTAAACAAACACACTCCCTGCAGAGAGAATCAGAGCTGTTGATCTTCTCAGCAAAAACACTACCTAAATGTAGCCACAGTTAATTATATCCTGTTGACAAGAGGCACCTAAAACACCATGCATTTTATCATCATGCAGTAGCATACAAATGACAAGTTTTGACAAGTATCTATTTGTTGTTTTCAGAATTTGCATTGAATATGAGAAGTGTACTTTAACTATTATGCCTCAGTGCTATTTAGTCAACCATCCTTTACATTTGAAGTTAATTCTAGATCAGATAAACATGCCCAGATCTGCAGCTCGTGTGATATCAATAAAGGTTTCAGGTCTTAGGCAGAACGTTAACACAGTGGTTGTGCCTGAAGCTATCAAACACTTGATTAATGCTTTTACATCCACAAGAGTAATAGAAATGGAAGACTTTTGTTTCATGACACAAATTCATTCATTGCAGGAGAACTATATCATTGCCCTTCCATTTGGCTATTGTAGCTCTCTCCATTAGTTCTGAACGCTGCTGTTTCCCATTTGAAGTGTTTATGGTCTTAGGTGCTGTTAGAGTCTGGTATGAATTTTAAAACATGCTTTTTTATCATTGTACAAATATGATTTCTAGCTCAGTGACCTGCTTTCCAAGGGAAAAAAAAGGACTTCAAACCCAAATCCCGATTTGCTGAACCAAGATCTATTTTAATAGTACTGAAAATATGGGTCTGTGGATCAAAATACCACAAAGCAGTGTATTTAACTACTGAGAGTCAAACAAGAACAGGAACGGTAAGTCCAGGTAATTAACTTTCTGGCCTAAAGAATAAAGAGGCATTCTTTCAGAAGAGGAACAGAGCAGGTTAACAGTGGAAACAAGCACATGGATTCAAGAAGACTTCATGGACAAGGTAAAGTTAACCACCAGAACATTGTGGTCAATCCAGCACATTATTTTCATGTTCCTTCTGGATATGGAAGTTAAATCTGAAATACACAGAGAGACTGTCCTTAAGAATGCAGAACTATTTCGGAAACAGAATAGAGTGAGAATATATCTAAGATTTGTCAGACAGTTCTAAGCACCTTGGGGTTTTGCTCCCAAAATATTTTTTGGAAATGTTTATTAAAAATGCCATTGTCAGAAGCGTTTCTAAGATTTTCTGTCAACATTAGCTTTCACGCGGGCTCTTTTTTTTTTCCCTCTGTATTCTGATGAGAGTAGAAACTAATATTGGTGACATAGAAGACTAAAGGAATAATATTCATGATCAAAGGACCATTTTGAGACTAGAAAGTTCAGGCTCACTTTTTTTTTAAGAGAGATACTCAGGGAAAATAATAGAGATAGAAGAAATCTTGCCGTATTGCACTTTACTGCATTGCATATGAGTAAAACAAAATAAAGCAAACACTCAAAGCTGAGGAATGTAGCATACTTCAGTAATTGTTTTCACACTTTCTTTAAAGAATGATGTTCAACCCCTCATGGGGGCTTGAATTTTCTTAAGTAGTAGGGTTGATATCACAGTGAGATGGGAAAGGACCAAAGGATAGTCAGATAAGCTTTTTTACTTGCATTTCATGAACATATTTTTGTTTCACAGTCTCATATACCTCTTACACTGTCATGCCTTTTAATGCAAGATCTTCTACTGTGTTTCCTCTTTCAACCAACAGCCCATCTAAAGCACTAAAGTCCTCTCATTTCCTAAGGAACATTGAAATGGATAGATTAAGCTGACTTACTATGCAACTGGTGATTTTTAGCACTGTGAAATTATTGTAAAGAAGGATAAAAGCAAAACCGAAACCTAAACTTGAAAAAACCAGTATGGACAAGTGCATATTAAAAAAAAAAAAAAATCCAAATGGATCCAGCATGATAAAAGTCATCTAGAAACAACTTATGCATAGGCATAGAAGTCAGAGCAGGAGATCTCCGTGTGTCCTGTTTTTGCTAGCCTGAGCAATCCTCTCTGGAAGGTAATAATGTACCCTTATGTAGCAGCAACTTACGCTATGTGTAAAAAAAGGCACTTATCAGAGTTTTTTATCACTCTCCACTAACACAGCTTATATGAGAAAGGCTGTCCTCCACTGTCAAGCATTGCCCTCAAGATTCCAACCTTACTTGCTATAAAGAAGCAGGTGATTCTCCTTTATGTCCTTCTAAAAAAATCGTCTTAAATGAAAGGTCAATAAGATGCATATCTGTCAACTTATAATTGGCACATACAAGTCTACATATCCAAAAATAAAATCAGCTTCCCCAGGCATTAGCATTCAACTTGTTCATGTTTTATCACAGAAATATATTTAATATTTTAATCTATTTAAACTAAATGTACCCCTTTTTAGCAGAATGTGGTTTTAGTTCTGGTCGGGACTTAAACTATTGTTAAAAATAATCTTGTTCCAGTATTTCTGATGGGGATCAAAACCAAAGATACTAAAAATTTTGTTTACTGCAGGTTCTCCAGTTAGAGCTGTTGAATCCAGGTTCAGGTAAGTTCCAGATAATGATATATGTATTTCAATAACAGAACTGAAAAACTAAGGCATTTATGGTTCTCCAGTCACACTGATCTCAGGTGAAAGAAATGTATCCAATCTTTTAAAGAGCATATTTTAAGGATCTGTTTTCTTGTATTACAGAAGAAGTTGTGGGGGTTTCTGGCTTTGTTCTGGTGTTTCTGGTAACAATACAAATGAAACGTTGTTCACTTCAGTATGTCAGAAACTAGCGCCTCCAAGTGCCTGTGTGCAATTCTTCTACAGTGGCAATTGTGTTGTTCATACAGCAGCTGAATCTGACAGAAAGGTCTTGCACTCTGATGTTGGCTTTGGCTGTTTTCCCATGCGCTTCTCTTTTTCTCTTTTTCTCTTGTTAATAATACAGTTGTGGTTTAGAAAGATATAAGCAAACAAGGCAAATGGACACACCAAAATCTCTCTGGTACCTGTGCTGCAGTAGTGATAGGCATGTTACCATACAGTGGTAGTTTGCAAAGTATTTCCATTCTTGTTCCATAGAGCAGGGTCCAACAGAAACAGAATAAGCAGCAGATTTAAAAGTCAATATTTTAAAACCCTTACCTTGTTTTTGCTTGCCCAGTATCTGTTTCCAAGGAAACAGAAGGAGAAGCCGGAACCAGTAGTGAAGCAGCAATAAAAGCAAACTCACCAGCTTTCAGTTGCTGGCTTCTTTCCTGTTTTTCCAGCTCCTGAACCCACATTTAACAAGGCCCCTGATAGTTTAGAATAACACAAAAAATGAATATAGTTTTATTCAACATCTATTTGCATATAAACAAAAGGGAGTTGGCAACACAGTTGGTTTTCAAGATGGATGTTTTTAAATGGCCATGGACTGGGGAATGGAGTTTGAAATAGGAGAACATATGGACCCAAGAGATAATATTTTGGAGTGTAAGTCAGAGCAAATTATATTAAAACAGTATTAAAGACTCTTCCATGAAGTACAAAACAGAGAAATAGGAAGAGAATTGCGGACTTAATTATTTATTACTTTTCACTCTCCAGATGTGTCCAGGCTAACCATGAGGATGCTGTTTCATTTCCTCACCTTTGGTGTACGCACTAACATGAAATATAGGAATTTATGGAAACTTGACCAGTTTGGAGTCTGCTGAATCTTCAAAGGAAATATAAGCTTAGGAATTGTGTTGTAGACTCAGCTGCTTAGTGTGCACAGGACAAGGTCAACAGTTACTCCTACAGCACCTCTGCTTTCAGAACACACATGGAGTATCAGAAGAACTGTTTAGACATTTTACTAAACAAGTGGTTTTTTATTTCAGAAAATGCCAAAATTTTTTTTTAAAGGATGATTTGTTTTATACAGAATAGCTATTTGTTATTCCTGTCACTATTTTTGGATAAGGAAATTTATATGTTACACTGCACTGTAGAAAGTTAAACAAAAGCTAAAACAAAGTAGGCAAGAATTAAAATACTTGTAGTTTAGAGGGTTTTACGGTAGTCAGTGTAGATATCTATGACACCTAAATACATATATGGATACCAATGAATATAGAAACAGGATTTTTACACTTCAAATAAACACCGAGATGTCTATTTGCTCCCAATCTGGACTTCAAATTTTGATCTTCAGTGATTACTACTGAGTCAGATTTGCTCCTGGCTTCTGAAAGCTGAATTCTGCTTGACATAAGAAAGTTACAAAGATGGGACTACTTTTACACTCACACACAAAATGGAATGCAATACAACAATGTGGTCTCAACTGCAATATACCAGTGTCAGAAACAGATAGATAAATAGATAGATATAGATAGATAGATAGATAGATAGATAGATAGATACCCAAGCAGCAAAAGTGCTTAAAAATGTTATCTGAAACCCCACATAGGAATATTGTATCTATCATAATCAGACCTCTTCTGCAGCATGAAAATCCCTGGAGCTCCGTGAATATTCCAGTCTTGTTACCCCAGAACTGTTGCTTTCCCAAATATCCTTTTAGGGAAGCATTGATTTGCAGATAGATAATAAGCCTAATTCACACAATTGAGTTTCTAATTTATGTATCACATCCTCTATTATTTCCATTTATGATTACAAGAATCAGCTGTGCTTCTTCCACCTATGTTGTGCTTTAAGAATTTCAAAATATTCAACAAGCATTTCTTTTAAAGTCCTGTTTGGATTCACCAGTTCTGTCATAGGGGCTGGTTTGTGATGGATTCTGGAACATTTCAGCAGTTTGTCCAGATCAAAGACTTTTTCAGGTTTAGTTTTATTATATATCATATAGCTTCATGTCAAGTCCAAAAAACATCAACTTGTCCCTGTAAGCAGTTCATAGGAGCAGTAACAAGGAACTGGGGAAAACACATAGATAAGCTTCTGTGTCCTGCTTCTAAGCTGGAAGATTCCTGCGGAGGAGCGTAAAATGCAAACTGCATCTTAGAAAGGTGGTAATTTATACTTATGTGGTTAGAGATACTGGCAGTATTTTTTATTTACTTTCATCCATCAGATTTACATCTTCCTTGACAATGTTCAAGTAATTTTTATTTTACATGAACTGAAAGCCTAAAAACTTCTATAAATTCACTAATATTTATCAGACTATGTTAACTTAGGGAAGTGTATTAGATTTAAGTTACCAGGTGCTGGCAGTGGGAGTCTACAGACTGGTGTCTCTGAGTAAAGGCCAGGACTGCCCCATGCTGGACATAGATGCTTCCAGATGGCTTGCAAGGTACAGCTGAGCACTTCAGCCAAACTGGTGGCACCTCTGGGAAAATACATTTAAACAATGTCACCAGAAAGAACAAGTAGAGTGAGAAACAACAGAGAAAACACCAAAGTCATAGTAGGAGAAGGTGCTTCAGGCACTGGAGAAGACCATGGAGAGGCCTACAGCGGAGCAGGTTTTCCCCCTGCAGCTCATGCGGGACCATGACAAACCAGATACCTACACTGCAGTCCACAGAGAATTCCACAGCAGAGCAGGTGGGTGGATATTCTTGAAGGAACTGTGGCCCATGGAAAACCAGTGCTAGAGAAGGGGAAAAGTGTGAGATAATGTGGTAGTTTTGCCTGGGGTAATTTTATTCACAGTAGCTAGTACAGGGCTGGGTTTGGAATTATCCCTGAAAACAGTGTTGATAATATTGAAATATTTTTGTTATTGCTGAGCCATTTTTTCACAGCATCAGGGCCTTTTCAGCCTCTCACCCCACCCCACCAACAAGGAGACTGAGAGTGCACAAGGAGTTGAGCGATGACATAGCTGGGACAGTTGACCCCAGCTGACCCCTGGGATATGCCACACCATACGCATCATTCTCAGCATATAAAGCTGGGGCAAGAAGGAAAAGGAGGAGGATAGATGTTCAGAGTGATGGTGTTTTTCTTCCCAAGTTACTGTTACACACGATGGAGCCAGCATTTACTGAAGATGGCTAAAAGCCTGCCTGGTGATGTGAAGTGGGAAATTAATTTCTTGTTTTGCTTAGTTTACATGCACAGCTTTTGCTTTACCTATTAAACTGTCTTTATTTCAACCCACGAGTTTTCTCACTTTTATGCTTCTGATTCTCTCTCCCATCCCACCAGCTGGAAGACTGAGCAAGTGGCTCTGTGTGTATTAGTTGTTGTCTGGGTTTAAACCACGACACCTAAAAAGAAACAGAGAGAAACTGCTGTATGCTGACAGTAGCTTCCCAGGCCCCCCTGCACCTCCAGGTGGAGGCAGAGCCATGTGGAATAAAGGAGTGAAGTTGATCCTGGAAGAGGTGGGAGGATATTTGGAAAGTTATTTTAATGTTTATCTTTGTTTCTCATGACCCAAATCTATTTTATTCAGAGTTAAATTGAATAATTTTTCTTCAAGTCAAATATGTTTTGCCTGCAATAATAATTTGTAAGCTGTCTCCTTATCTTTATCTCAATGTATGAGTTTTCACATTTCAATTTCTCCCCTTCTACAACCAAGGAGGGAGAGTGAGCGAGCATCTGGGTGGGTGTTTGACTGTTGGCCAAAACAAACCCATCACAGGGGACGAAAACTCAGCAATGACACTAGTAAAAAAAGGGAGATAATATTTGAAAAATACCTATTTTACCATGGTAGTTTAGGCTCTATCTACAAAGATATTAGCTCAAAATGTCAATCAATCTACTTTCACTGACTTCAATAGCCCCTCAAAATTTTAGAATGCTCACACAAGGAACTTCTAAAAATTTCTGAATAATTGTACCTCAAAAGTGGAAAACAGAACAGAAAAAGGAAATACCAGAACAGAAAAAGGAAATACTGGACCATCAGGGTTTCAACAGTCCATACAGAGTAAACTAGCATAGGTTAGCATCACAGTGCTCATTTCTGATTCCAGTGGAAAGTTACCTTCAGCATGATGTGGTTGTCATTGACTAGACAAACTGTGAAGACAGTAAGAAAATATCTGCTGAAATTTCTGCTTCTTTTATTAAATTGCAGTTAGTACATAATCCACATAATTTACAGTCCAATCAACTTTACATATCTAGTTTTGTCAGTATATATATAAAATGTATATTGTGTATATGTGTGTATATATATGAGTGTATATATACGTATTTATGTGTACATACATACATATATATGTATATATAGATGTGTATATATATACATATATATGCACATATGCAAAATAAAAGTTCTTTTCTATGTTCTAAATGTTTATTATTGCTAAATACCCATGTGAATTAAAATTAGGTTGAGTTCAGTGTTACTTAGTTGCAATTATTTTTAGAGCTAAACTATGTTTACGAGATACTTTATATGTTAGTTTAAACTCTAAAATATCTTTGATTAAATGATCTAAAATTTATTATGTCTTAACTTATTGATGGCCTGTCCTTCAAATGAAAGCAAGTATATGAAAACTCCAGTGTTTATACATTTTAAGCAAAGCTGGTTTGACACAATTTCCTGCCCTGTTTTTCCTCTTCACTAAATTAATTTCATTTCTATGTATTTCCATGGAATAAGTATATTCTGTGAAAAGTAAGAGACCTCCAGGCATCCCTAAAGCTAAATGCATTGCAAAACAGGTAGTGTGAGGACTTAAAGAGAACAATGAACTGTCTCAACACTGTCAAAGAAGCAAGTACCCATAACAGGAACTTAAGATAAGCAGAGATGGCAAACAGGAAGGCATTAATTCCAGACCTAAATGGAAGTGAAGGTTTGGAATTAGCACACTGGATAAGATTCCACTGTGCAGACTGGGAAAAGTGCAGATGCAACAACAGGAAGATTGCAGGCCTGGTGAGGCAGATCTGGGTGACCTATCTGGACAAAAATCCCCACCACAGCGAATTTTGACAAAGGAAGCAGCTGCTTACACACGTACTATTCCAAGTTATGGGAATGGCACCTATGCCTCATGGATATCAAGTACTTGGACTGCATAAAAGTGATACTTCCTGCAGAACATTTGGGAGCCCCCACCACTGAACAGATCAGGGTGAAGGACCAGCGGGATGTTGCAAGAATCCATGTGGTGGTGATATCTTTTGCTTAATATCTGTTTTTCTCTCTTTCTTTAATTCTCTTTAATCTCTTCCTTCCCCCTCCCCCCCTTTCTATTCTCCTCTCTCTCTCTCCTCCACTTACATTTACTGTTAAATAAAATCTGTACTATCGACTAAGGCATGTGGTCTCATTTGCACCTTAATTTGGATAGAGGCATCTCTTAATAAGCAGATCCTAACAGGCAGATCTAGAAATGATTCATTGTATAGTTCCTTTGCTAAAAATAAGGGCTTACTTGTTTTTCCTCTTACCAGAGTATATACCTCAAAATTTATTGACTGGAATAAACTGACATTGCAGTCCTGTGCCTCTTTGGCTTGGTATTGCTTTCTTTGAAGGAAACCAGCCATTCTGCAGTAACCAAAGATTTAGAACTGTAATTAGCAATACTGAGTATTTCAAATTATTAAAGACCCTCTTAGTGTAGGAGCTTACTGTCACGCATTCCAGAAGCTGCTCCTTTACTCTCAAAAAAAGTCATTAAAAAGTGGATATGATTTCAAAGCCACTAAAAGAAGTCATCCAAATGTCTTCATACAGAGATTAATCAAGTTACAAGAAAATATTTCAGACAGACAATATGAATAGGACAGGAAAGACTGAAGTCTGTTGTAGCTGTAGTAGCAGCTACAGCAGTATCAAGCAATGAGCAAGTCTTTTTGATGAAAGCAGAAATTACCTAGGTAACAGTGAACCATGGTTTAGTAGTACCAGCTTAAACACATGGTTTTTTTGTTGTTTTTGTTGTTTGAAATTTAGTTTGAAAGTTGTACTAAGGACTATTAGATATCTTGTAAGTAGTTCTGTAGCACATTTCTCACTTCATCTTACAGTACTTCAGTTTTCTACAGAGGATGTTCACCTCAAACAAATTAGGTAGAAAATTTTCATACTTGAAATTTAATGTTAGAAATCATTTCCCTCTTTTTGCAAACTACAAAGAACATTATTAGCTCAGACTCTAGTACTCCAGTGGGAAAATGTATTCTCCCAGTTGTCCCAGTGTTTTTGAATCATGTAAACTGTAAACAGTTAAGACTTGGGGAAATAGGAGAACTTAGCGACCCACAGAGTGATAATTACCCTCTTGATCTTCAGAGAAAGCATCACCTGAGAATGGAGAATATTCCATGTTTACAGAGGAAAAGTTTTCAACTCATAAACACTGTTGGCATTTGAGATGTTAGAGATTACCTTAGACATCCATGTTGAGCTTTCACCAAACACACGTGAACACCACCTTTAAGTAAGCCTAGATATCTACTTAGGAGCAACTGAATTTAGGCCACTTGAAAACTGCAATTTAGAACTCTAAAACCACGTTTCGTGTTCCTTGGTGTTCCTTAGCGTTTGAGCAATATCCTGGTTATAAAGTTCACAATAACAACTTGCCAAAAAAAAATAAGGATTTCCTTGACCCTGTGTCTTCCTCAGAAAGAAGGAACTTTACATTCTGTCTTCCGTCACTGCTTTTAGAGGTTAAGTCAGTTCCAGATTCAGTTTTTTACAATAGAAAACTGGGATTCAGCTCAATAATAAAAACGCGTGTGGATATCTACAGGTAAGATAGTGCCTAAGCTTATATTAATATCAGCTTGGAGTAGTTGGAGAAGCTGGCAGAGCTAGTCAAAAACTAAAAAAACCCAAAAACATCTCAGCTGAAAAGGTCTCTGAATTCCTAGGGCTCAGAACCCAGATTGCTATCTCTTGATCTGGTGTCCTAGGTTACAATATAGATGTATTTAAGTATTCTATTACCACCAGCTGTGGGCCGTTAGCTGTTATCACCTGCTAATGACCCACCCCTGATAACAGACAATGGGCCATCAAGAAACCCCCACATGACTCATGGACTTACCTCATCCTATTGTGAGAGGCTCCACCCAGGAGGGAGGAGCCAAGCATTCCCACCTGGATATAACCTGCCCTCAGAACTGCCTAACTTAGCCCTGTCTACTGGATTACCAGTGGACAAAGCTACCACTGGACCTTCAGCTGGAGACCTTCTGTAGGATCATCATTCTAACTGAGCTACTTCATCTGGACTGCTACCACCACTCTAACAGGGTGTGAGGTTGTATCTGACTTTGTTAGTGCTTTTCCTTATATTATCTCATTTGTTTCTAATTTTATTTTCCCATTAATTTAAATCCTGACTTGTGATCTCCCACTGGTTTGTTTTCAAACCAACACATCTGGAAATATAGACTACTATCTTGTGTGGACATACCTGGGAACATCTTTGTCAGGGCACTGCAAGGGCCTTGAGGGCAGTCACTAAGGACAGCTGTGGTAGGTCCTCACTCCAGGGCACCTATCCCACAGCATCTAGCAAGGGAACAGGAATGGAACTGGGCTGGGGGCATTGACAAGGGCTGGTCTGGAGGACAGTGATTTCTTGGCGAGACTGTGGTGACAGGGCAGTGCCAAGGTTCAGACAAGAACCATGTCTGTGGATTGGAACCAGGGTTCACAGGACCCATGACCAGAGCTAGGTATGTAGTGATAACAGAGCTCATATGGGGATTAAGCATAACAGACCCAATTTAACAGCCTGACCAAATCAAAAGGAGTGAGATGCATTGGGAGTTCTTCAAGGGGAGCGTCCACTGACATCTTCCATCTCTTTCTTCAAACTGGCTTTTATCAGCTGTCTGTATTTGGGTTTAAATGATATCCCAGACAACTGGGCTACATTCTCCCTCATTCCTGTTGTTCAGCCAACATGCAGACAGGAATGTAAAAGTAATAGGAGCAAGGGAGTGCAGGCTTACAAAATTCTAAATCTTGCCTAAGGATGGAATTGTGTTATTCTGATTTAAATATATTTTGTGTATATTACATTAAAAAATGCTAAGCTTCCATCTACAATAGATAGAAACATCTAATTTTCTCACCAAGCCAGACAGAAAGTACAGAGACAAAGTATGTGCTCAAACAAGCATATATAACATATTTGGTTGCCTAGGATTTGGGCTTCTTTCCATTTACCACAGAGAAGATTAGGCATTTATCTGAGTTGACATGGATTTTATTGCTGGGACAAATGATTATATTTTAAATGATGTTACATCTGACTTTATCCGTACTGTACCAAAACTACATACTCAAAGCAAAAAGGGAAAAAACGAGTAGTATATGCCTGTAAGTATTTGCCTGAAAATACTTAAAATAGCAAGCAATGAGAGATAACAATAAGAATTGTTTTCTATTTTGACTGAACTGTATCTCCCTTTCATTTTTCTACATCTTTGTGAACAGTCTTCCTTTGATTTGGGAGTAATGCAATGCGACAAGATAGCCACCAGCCATGCCAAGCTAAGCTAGCCGTTTCAAATGATAAAGTATTTTGCAAAACATGTTTAAAAATGCATGCAAAGGTGCACAAAATGTGCTATCTTTTACTGCTTGCAATCAAACTGCAGTGAGCAGAGCTGGCCTTATACTCCCATATGACACAAAGCCATATTCTTTGTTACAGTGCTTCATACATCTATGTATAAAACATGAATGTCTTATTCCCCAGCCATCAATAAGTATAAGATTGCCATTCCAAGATTTTATCTTTAAGATCTTCATAATTTATGAACTTAATTTTTTTAAACTCAGCAATTGGTGTGGATCCCATCTGGTGCTGTGGTCACAGATGGCCTTGACAGTGGCAGGTGCATGGAACAACAATGTGTGGTTGTTGAAGACAGCGCTGCAGGTGCCCAGCATAGACGCAGACACTTTTCTTCTCAATATATCAGGCTCAGTGAGTCCTTTTGTTGTTGAGAGACAATGATTAAGGTTGTCCTAATAATTTCTTATATTCCTCAAGTACTGCAGCTGTTAGTACAGGTGAATAGTGTCACTACATTACAACACTGAAGTTCTCCTTTCTGAGCGAGTGTAAGAACACTGTGTGATCAGTACATCACAGAAGTGTTTAATAACCACCTTTTCCATTAGTTCTAGCTAATGGAACTTGTGTTTAGTTAAGGATTTAACTCTGAAAGCTATGAAGTAGTCTTAAATATATATATATTATATTCAGTATCTGCTCAGAATTCAATTTACCTGAATATGTCCATAAGACCAAAAGTCCTCTAGCTTCTCTATTGTTGACAGCAAGGTAATAAAACTGCTAAGAAAAGAATTGGCTTAAAGAAAAAACAACAAAAAACCCAACACAGTTCAAAATTTGGTAGCTCTATTTTTACTTGATTGAAAACTCACTAACATTAGAGACTAAAATTCTGTTCTTACTTGAATCAAGCCTCTTCTAATAAAAATATTTCAAAGTTTGCTATTAAATTAAAAACAAGCAAACAAACACAAACTATAGTGATTTGGCTGATCAAACTGTAACTCATTTCTTTGTCAAATTACAACAGTTTAATGCAACTGGTAATTAAGTTCTGCTACACACTAAGGAAAGAATTACACTTTACACATTAAGGAAAAATTATTTTGTTTTGCAAAATAAACAGTTATCCCCAAATATTTTTGTGGTGGGATAGGCAGAATTTCTTCACTGCTTTGTGAGAGGGTTTATTTTCTCTTCAGGCAGTTAAAACTTCATTAGGCAAAATCTTGCGCAACTAAATCAGTCACACTCTGACATCAGCATGATGGCAAATGCCTTTCTTCCCTGACATACTGTCACATTGCTCACAGCAATGAATTTAGTCAACTCTGAAAATGATTCTTCAGAGAACATCTCTTAGCCAGCTAAAATTAAGTGGGTTTGGGGATTGGAGGAAGGAAAAACTAAGTACAAAAAATATTCTAGTAGTTGAAAAACAAACACTTTAACTAGTTTCTTTTTTGCTTTTCAGTCTTTCTTGACTGAAAAATTTACAGGAAAACAGAAGTGTTTCTCTGTTACTGCTGACAATTGTTTCTGTAAAATTCCTCTTTCTGTGATGTTAAAACAACATCCAGGGAAAATGAAATTATCAGAAATTTAGAAAGAAAGATATAGCCTCATAAACCTATGTCTGTGCAGATGCAGTATCTGTGGACTGATTCTCCAAATCAATGCCCATGTAAAAACTACCAATAGAATAAGATTAAAAAAAGAGAGAAACCAGACCACCAAGTTTGTTGTGCGTCCTTCTAGTTACTTTGAAATACACAGCCTGTGAGCATGTAAAAAACTGTATTATCTTGATATCTTATCTTTTTATAGTCTTATTACTTATTACCATATGATTATTACTGGTGTTAGAAAAAGATATTTTTGCCTGTGAATGTGTCTGTTGGGGATATTACCTTTAGACCTCAGTTTATAAAAATCTGAGAAGCATAGCTGATGATTTAAGGATTAAGTAACCAGGTGGCCCCCTTACTGAGCTCAGATATGAAGAGGATGTGTGCATCTTCAGGCAAGAAGAACTAGTGGGAAAATCCATATGCAAAAGGAATTTCCTGTTATTTTTGCCTCCTTCAAGCAGCAAACAACATAGACAATGCAGAAATGTGTCTAAATAAAAATTATATTCCTCTTTCTGCGCAAGCTCAGTATTAATTACCTTAGTTTCTCAACAGCTCCCTGTAAAGAGATGTATTAGACACATGTTGAAAGATTAACATTGCGTAGCTATAGGTACTGCAGAGTATGTCCCTTAAGATATTTTACTAAGAAAATGGCAGTTTTCATGTAAAATAAACCTTAATTTTTAGACATTCAGAGAATAACTTATTTTTTTGCACACATCTACATTGTGTAAGAGTCTGAATTTGATTACTTTATTCCTACATCCTCACAGATGAAGTCATACAGCATTATGAGAAAGATGGTCTAAGCTACAAATAAAAATTCACAAGCACACTGAAGCTCATTTGATTCAGAAAATGTTGTTAGAAAAAGCTGAATTGTCAAGAAGAGAGATTAAAACCTCAAATTTCTAATAGGGATTTCAGCAGGAAAAAAAAAGAAGGAAGATAAATTAAACCTTAATTGATAAGACGCATCAACCTGAATGCAGGTAGAAACACTCAATAATTGTGAGAGCAGGAGGCTTGAAAAAACAAGTGTTCATGATTTCTGATGAAAATGGTACATTGAGAACATGCTATGCACATTATCTGAAAATTTGAATCAAACATAACTAGTGCTTTTACATTTAATCCTTAATCCAAAGTATTGGGACGGAGTGCTATGTAGACAGATTTGTTACTTAAACTTTGTATGAATATACTCTAACCTGAAAGTGGAAATAATTGACTAATCTGTCAAGAAAATCTATTTAAAACCCAACTGTGACATTTAGCTGCTCTTTCAGTGGTAAGTGGAAACACACTCTTGTTGATGTAAGACCATAGCTCTATTGCACATCTATAAATTCTGCATAATTGGGGCCATAGTCTGTATGGGGATTGTTCTGAATTTCTGTATCACTTTTCAGAAGTAACAATTGGTTGGGTCTTGAAAGGTTAAAAAAAATTTAATATGAAATTCCAAACTCTGTTCAGAAGAAAGCCAGGACATACCCATAACTCTGAAAGTTTCTGGTTAAATTTTCTCTTTCAGTCCAATTGCTTTTCAAGGGGAGCTTGGCATGTTGGAAAGTTCCAGTCAGAAAGGGATGTAATTATTTAGTACTACATTTAGATATTGAAAGACTCTCCCACTTGAGTAACAAAACAGTTGATTGTGGGAAGTATTGTTTGGAAAAAGAAATGTTAATTATTTTAAAAAACAGAAAATATATCAGAGACATGCAATATAATTCCTTATATCTAAAGCTCAAGTTGAATGCAGTAAACTTGGTTATGAGTCTAAGTCTTCAATGTTTTTTTCTGGAAAACATCACTACCTTTGGGTGGAGAATAGCAACAGAGATGGGACACAGCATCTAGGACATGGAAAAAGCTTGGGGGGAGATTGGAAGTCTTACTCTGTGTGTAAGGTCTAAATCAACAACTTAGAATTAAATTCTTAAGAATACTTGGGTACTACAACGTGCAGATTTGACTCTTTAACAGCCAGTGCAAAGGTAATGAACTAATAAGACAGAGGTTTTCTGCAGCCTGATGAAATTATGAATAGGAATAAGAATAATTTTCTCCCAGAGAATCTTTCCTTGGGAGAAGTAAATGTTTGTAAAATCAAGTATCATGTCTCTAGTTCCTCGGCATATGGTCTCACCTGAAAAGTAAAAAAGAGAATATCCCAATAAAATGACAGCCAGCAGTAATTTGCACTGTTCTAGAACAGAACCTGTCTGTTTCTGGGGAGTGGCTGGGAGGACAGTGCCTGGGCTGATCAATCTGTCTGTTAGTAACAGTGACAATCAAATTTCCAGAGTGGTTTTCTGCATATTAGCAGTGATGTTCCTGCATCTATCTAGAGTGGAAGTACTTTTGCCATATTTTAGATTTTGGTCTCTCTTTTATCTATGTCTGTATTTTGATTTATGAAGCTTTTTTTGCTCCACAAGTTTTAACAAGTGAAAAATAATGAAATTCTCAGATTTACTTAGAAATAACAGGAAGTTTAAAAACAAAAAAGGAAAGATTATGGATTTTAGTGTCTATTCATTTTAGAAATAAAAAAATCTCAATTATTTCCTAAGAATAAGACTCAAAATACAAAGTCTTTTATTTAAAGATAGACACAAATTACCTGGGTAATTAAAGGCATAACAATTACCCCTGAAAACAAGCACTAATATATATAGGTAAGAGTATTTTCAGTAGTCACCACAGAAGCTATAGATCGTGCATTTGACCAACAGTATTCTTGACTCAACATGCAAAAAAATAGCTTATGAAAACACCAGTCTGTTCTAAATTCTGCACTAGCTTCATGTTTTGACTGATAAGAAAATGATCTAACTTTAGGTTCCATACCAACAAGCTTAGATGGACCAAAAAACCACATTCAAAAAAGTTAGACTTTTTAGGACAAAACATGACATATATGTGGATAACCCCACCAACCTACTTTATCTCCAGAGTAGATTTTAGGACAAAACACTTCATGACTAAAACCAACAGAAGGACTTGAGAAAACCAGAAGTAAACTTGCAGTATTTTACTTTAAGACTGCCTGTGTTTGCACAGTGAAGGAGGCTGAGGCACAGCCTTAGGCACCAGCAATTATCCCTAATGTCTATTTGTCAGAAAGTTTCTTGCTGTCTGGCTCTGTTCAACAGCTCTTTCCCTCAAAACGCAGGGTGAGGGCAGAGTGAGGTACAGCACATACCAGAGGCTACTCACCCTGTACAGATAAGGCCTCCCTGTTTTCTGACAGGATATTAACCCAAAGGATGCTCAGGTTGCCCTTTTGCCCATCACAGAAAGGGTCCTTCGTGTTGAAGAATGGCATAACCTGAACAACTATTCTTAGTCCAGCACCATAAACATCTTTCTGTTTGGTTTTGAGGATTTTTTGGAGGGAGTTCCAAAAGAAAAGAAACTAAACACGTACATCTAATTTCAAACTAATCTAATGAAGGGATTTGACTTCTGTTTCAGCTGGTGAATAGTTTTCACTTCAGAATACAGGGCAGAATTCAGTTACCTTACACATAGGCATTCACTTTCATTTCAGAAGAACCTGGGTCTCCCATGGGTGCTAAATCTTTTATTCATATTCCATGTGAGCACTTTGGATATTTAAGGTCTCCCAAGTGGCTCTGGACCCTGTGTGGAGGCAATCAAATGTAGCCTGCTTGCCCAGCTTTTTATGCAGCAGCATTTCTCAAAATAATGTGTTGCACGCAATCAATCTTAACTTGTCTTCTCTCTATGTCTGGTGCAATACAAGGTATTATACCTCCTTTTCTGCTTAAATATTGTCTCATATATGCTGTGTCTCATATATTAGGTCATATTTTAAGGTTACAAGAATAGTTCACCTATCCTGAAGTGCCTAGCTCACAGGCCTCAGAGATATCCACTTGTAAATATTCAATAGCATCGATTGTTCACTTTTATCTGACATCTCAAAGTATATGACGAAATGAAGGATTAAACTTCTGGGCTGTCATTCTTTCCTGTTGTTGACAATAGTTCACCTTATTCTGCCTTGCTAGATAAGATTTTCACCTCCTTAACACCTGTCTCCCCTTCTATCCATTTGAATTTGAGTAGGAAGAGGTGGGTCACTTACATTTTCTCTTCCAATGCCCACTGATTTTCTCCTTAGGTTCCTAGCATCATCTCCTAGACCCCTCACTGCTCCACAGCTGACACATAAGAGGTGCTGACTGCAATCTGACCTCAGCAGTACCTATGCTCAGGGATGCAGTGCAGACTGGAAGAAAATACACTTTTCTTGGACAGGCTACTTCCATATCAGGAACAACAGGGAGGTGACAACCTCTGTATGAAGACATTTCTTTGGGTGCCTGAATCACAGGAGAAAAAGTGATGCATCAAGTGGCACACACTTCATTTTCAGAGAGAATCAAGAGTAATCTTTTTCACTCTCTTCATCTGCATAGTACTGTGAGCAAAGAACTGGTCCCCAGGATAATTATAATCCCAGAAAGATAAGGAGCCATTCAATGCCAGGAGTAAGTAAAGGCACTGGACAAAGCAAAACTGTCTCTCATCTTATCCCTAAATCATCTGAAATCAGGTATTTCAACAGAGAGCTCACCGCTGGATATCAGTGAGCTGAGAAGATTTACAGAATCCAGGTGAAATCAGGTGAGGCCTCTCAGCTTTGTTTCTCCACAAAAATCTCCTTCCTTATCTATGTCCCCCTGTAGGCAACATGTGAGCACCACTGAAATCTGTCAGAGAAGAACCCGTCAATTCTGTCCCATTGCATTAATTCCCAAGTCAGGAATGAGGGATATCAGCCCAGACACTAACATAGCTGACCTAGATAGAAGAAACAAAATATATATTTCAATGCATTTTTGCTTTAAAGTTTCAGGTGTGAAAAATTTAAGGGAACTAATTAAAATTACATTTACAGAGACCAAGCCAGGACATGTATTCAGAACATTCAGAAGCTAAGCATAGAAGATTATTTTTCTTTAATACTGGAAAGACTAATTCTTGTTTTTAATAGGAAATATAAGACTAAGTGTGAATGATTATTTATGCTTTTTGAAGAATTTAAGGCACTTAGAAATATGTACTAAAACATATAAATACAGGATATGGAAGGTTTTCTGTGGCCTTTTTACAGGGAAGTACATTCATTATGTCTGCTTATAATATTGGTGACATCCTGAATTAACCAATGACTCATAATGTTTCTCTCTTACTTCTTAAACTGGTTGCATTGCTGAGAGTTGCATTCAAATGGCAGAGAGAAAGGAATACATATTTCTGTCTGCATTTCCTATTTTCTTCCAGAAAGAATCAAACTCTCAATTTCAGTAAGAATAAACTTCTTGTCAAAAGTTGGAGGCAGTGTCAAATGTGGAAACAATCAAGAGCATACATTAACATCAAAATAAAATTTCTTACTTTTAGTTGATACTAATAAAACATTAGTCTGTACGTGAGCAGTTAGCAGTCAAGCAAATGAAGCTTATTGACCATGTTTTTTATTAAGAATAGATTGTGGATAATTCTCCCCATGGTTTAGAGATGACAAGAAGAAATTTAGTACTATACTACAGCAAACAACTTCTGCTGATTGAAGTGTATGGTGAAAGATCTTCATTAAAAAAAATTTTTCCTGAGATACTTCTGTATTTTTCTTTCTTACTTATGTTACCTTTTCCCACTTATTAATTAAAAAAAATTCATCCTTATCTGTATTAAGTATGTCATCCTACTTCCCCAATACAACTAACACAAAGTCTAAGCCCCACTGAGGTGCTATCTAAACTGTCAAATTAGGGCTTAAATGGCACTGATTTCCAGCTCTTATGCAGTCCCTCTGCACAGAGGGAGGGAAATCAAAGATAATTTTACTCTGTAAGATTAGAATTTTATCCTGGTAATTAATTATATTGAGATTTAGAGATTTTTACTGCTGGCCACTAATAATCCAGATGTGCAGTTTGCTTCTATGCATTTGTTCTCTTAACTGATGTTTGTACAAATAAAATAGTCTTAACTAATAATTTAAAATGCAGCAGTGCATTTCCTACAGTATTTACATCTTATGTAGATCCTATGCAGTTTTCTGTTGTATTCCAATGTTTTATATTGGAGCTGAAAATTATGCAATGGCCAAGGGAATGATAAATTAGTCAGGATGTCAGTCCACAAGGCTGGAACACACAAATGATCCCTTTAGATTAGAACCTTGTGGGGTTTTATTCAATGGTGTGTTAACTGTAATTCAGATGCATTCTGTAAAATATTAGCATTTTCATCACTGATGTCAGTTTTTCAGCAGATAAACAGAAAAGCAAAGGTATAGAGGTATTTCTTGGCTATAAACACTTGCAAACTTCCTGCAAGTAGAGTGATTTATTTCAGTACATGGATGCCTTACTGCTGTCCTTGTGCTACACTGCTCTAGACACTTAAAAGCCATCCACTCTACTGTGGTGCACTCAAAACCAAAATGAACACAGTTAATTGTCAGCCAGGTTATAGGAGCTAAAGAAGAGGCAGCCATATTTTCTTCCTCAGGGCACTAATGGCTATTCTTTTTATCTTTATATTATTTTTTTAAAGATCTCAAAGATCTGTGTGTTCAAAGGCATTAAGAGAGGTGAGATAAGGCGACAAGAAGTATCTTAGCGGTCCATTGTGATTATACAGCTTAGAAGTGGAATTATGTATTTCTAAGCTTCCTTTCTTTACTTACTACACTTTTGAAGAAAAAAACTAGATAGGAATTCTTTCAAAAAAGATGGGGATAAAATATGACTTCTTCAACACATAACATCTGAATTTAAAGTTTTAGATAAGACCTATTATTAAAGGTCCCATTATTACTGACACTCTGCTTTGTTGCTTCTGAACCTTACTCATCTCCTGCTGAATTTTCCCTAAGACACATTACTTTCAGGCTGAAAGCCTCTCCAAAAAGCTACCTGCAGGGCTCTTTAATTGGAGCCAAGTTTAAGGTGGAGAGTCAAAGTAGGAAAACTGGAAAGTGTAACTAAGCTGTTATTAGTCTCCCTTAAAAGGCTGTTGTAATGCTTTAACAAACTGCTAAATACGTATATTGCACATCTCAAACAGTCACTAAAATATAAATGTCATTTTTTGCATTTCATGAGTCAGAGGAAACTTGGGAACATGCATGCTTGGGTGGCTGGACTTTCTAATGTATTTCTCTCTTCCTGCTCATAAAATATAGGCAAGCCCATGGATTTTAAGGAGTCTGAACAGAGGTCTTTCCTCTGTCCCCTGTTTCTCCCTGTTCTGTCTGCCAACCTGCTGGTGAGCAGTTGGGACTATTTGTATGATCAGCTTCTTCCCTCACTTCCTTGCAGTTCAGCCTATCCTTCCAGTAAATTTAAACTATAATAATAGGGATTTATATATTTTCCCATAGATTCATGTTTTTTTTCATTAAGAGAATAAAACATAATAGAGAGTTTTGAACTCTGTAAAGGCAGGACAACAGCTGGCCTAATTTTTTCCCTTACTGTATTTCCACTGAAATTTTTCTATCTGTTAGTTAATGAAATTTGACAATGAGAAACTCATTTCAGAATACTCAACAGCACAGTTCTGACTGAGAAAATCCAGTTTCTAACCTACTTGCTACCTGACCTTTCCACCTCTTCCACTTTCAAGATAATGGTTCTAATTCCTGGATTTTTGGCTTTAAACAAGATGAAATCTATGATAAGTAGCTAAATCTAGCTATTTGTTTTACCTTTTGCTGTGCTTTTTCTGAAAATAGAAACAAAGGAAAAAATCTCTTCAGGCAGCTAAATAGAAAATTTTCAGATCAGGTAGATTTTTATCAGAGTGAAAATTTCATTACTCACATAGTTCTGATTATGGAAAGAAAGTGCCTCTAACTTTTGTATCTGGTTGTAATTTAAAATTTTACTGTACTGCAGTGTTCACTGGAAGGGAACAGCAAATTTGTCTAACAGTTTTCTTCCTTGTTAAGTAATGTGTGCTCAGTTTCTATCTGAAATTGTCTAGTTTCATATTGCAGCCACTGGAGTTTCTCACACTGAAGATTCTTCTATTATTTTAATTCTCTTTTCTGAAACAGTTATAATATATGACCATGACAACACACAACCTCTGTCTGCTGCCTTTTGTCAGTTCTCAAAAGGAATATCAACTTGTTAACTCTAGGACTAAACCTAACCAATACAAATAATGTAGAGTATAACAAACAGTATTTGCAGTATAGCCATACTGATGAACAAGCACATCTCAGAAGAAAACTTTTCAGCATTCTGTGCTTAATTGTTCTGCTGAAAAAGGCAGAATATAATTTCTGTTACAATGCCATTCTATTTATTTTTGTTATTATCTTTTTCACCAAGAGCTAAAAAAGCCATTAGCATCTCTTAGGAGAAGTCATCTTTTTGACATAATAACATGGAGATCACATTTTCCTGTACAAATACAAACTAGAACACTATAGAAATATCACCAAAGGGAAGGTGATATTTACTAGTTTTATATGCATATGTCAGTGACAATATTCATTCTGTCTTTAGACTTCTATAATCTAATGACAGAATTGATGATAATAAAAACAATTAAAGCTTCCCTAAAAAGAAAGGGTGAAAAACATGCATGGAAAGTGGTTTTGGGAACAGGAACCCAGGACTAAAAGATTGCCTGTCTACAGTGAAGGCAAACTTTACAAGTAATCAGAGGCCTTCCTGAAATAAGCTGAATTAATTAAATCATTTTTATTGACATTCTCCTATAGATAAAAATTCATGTGAGAGAGACTACAAATAAAGTTTCACTTTATGTACTTTCTAGGAGAAGATACAATATTTCAAGTAAGGAAGGCTTCTTTCAGTCTCTTCTGTCATGACAGCTTTACTTTTTTTTGGAGTACTTAAGTGGTCCTTAAGAGACAAACCTGTTCTTTAACGTAAGGCATAGGTCATATGAGGTATAATAAATAGGCTCTTTTTTGTTCTCTAGTATCTACTCATAAAATGTGGAGAAGTTTGCAAGGCACTGTAGCATGCACCTTTGCTAGCTTCCAGAATACAGAATTAGAGATTTAACTGCTAGGATATTGACATCTGTTTTTCAGTCACTACTGAAAGACTGCTTGCTAATCTATACAGCGTTAAAAACCTTATTTCCAGACAGCCTAAAGTTAGGATATACTCTGA
Source organism: Gymnorhina tibicen (assembly GCA_013399875.1). Lineage (NCBI taxonomy): Eukaryota > Metazoa > Chordata > Aves > Passeriformes > Artamidae > Gymnorhina > Gymnorhina tibicen. The sequence continues at coordinate 132,923 of VXAZ01004426.1, read as the reverse complement.
CACTGGGAAATGCAGTATTGAGTCTCATGATGCTGAATTAGATACTGAACTTTTTCCCCTTGTGTCTGTCCACTGCCTGAAAATTGAAAGCTTTAGCTTTCAATTTTATGGAACTTATTTTTCATGTCCTTTGGTTTTATTTCAAGTATTTTAGGTTCAATATTTATTGCTAGAAAGGATGGAAAGAAACATATTGGACAAAAATTTTTTCCCAGACAAAAAGAAAGGCATATAAGTCATCCTACAGGAATTTTCTTCTCAGTTTTATGATTCTGCAATAAACTAAAGAACGAGTTACTAGCAAGCAGAATAACTACTTGAATCCCTTCTCTGTATTACCAGTATGTTTTTTTTCTGCCACTGNTGTCTTTTAATTAAAGAAAGAAAGAGAGGCCAATACCTATTTTATGCCATGTAGGTATCTCATCATACCAGACCAATATGCAGCTTTAGGGGCATGACCAGTTTCTGCTCTCTTTCAACTAGTTTGGCACCACAATGAGAAAACAGAGCTACAAAATTACACATCCAGATGCATACTGTAATGTTCATAATACTCCTGGTGCTATATTTTGGATTGTATTTTGCATATTTTATGATGATATTCAATACTTCCACACATTCATATTTGAAATATCTAATATTAAAACATTATTTTATGTGGATGTTGTGATATGGCTTATGGAGTTACTAAGATTTATTGGCACCTGGATTTATTATAGATCTAAGTCCTTATGTGCAGTATATTCGGGCCATGCTGTCTTTCTCTTCTGTCTATCAAATCTATAAACAATGAAGGGAATGATGACTATTCATGCTTGAAAAATGTTTTTCCAAAGGCTTGCCTTGGAATTTCAGCCAGATTAAAAGAGATGAACAGAGTAGGTGGCACAAAGGGCAAAAACATTAATCACCAGCAAAAAAAATAATACCACCACCACCATCACCAAAAATAAAAAAAAGAAAGAGAGAGAGTGGGGACCTCAGTTCATAAAAGAATATGAAAGAGCAGTCACTGAAGAATGATAGCCATTCAAATTCTCTTTAGAGATGTAAACACCCATGTGTTCAAAATCTATCAACATAGAACTATTAAGATTGTTAAGCTGCCTTTCTATGAGAATTTTTTTTTAAACCTAATGTCTTTCTCTCCATCTTTATTTAGTTATGTTTGCAGATGAACCTCCTCATTCAGTATTATTATTTTTGGTTTAAAGAAATTAATTACTTTAGCAGTATGACTGAAAAGATAGAAAATTCATTGATTCCGTTATAGGTTATTGCTGGTCAGTGTCTTTGTTCACTTGGATTTTTCTTTTCTAATTAGTACCTTTAAAAAATTGCAAATGTTTTGGGGGGGTTTTATTATGTTTAAAAATAGCATAGTGCAGACATAAAAGAACAAAGCAGCCTCACTTTCACAGACACAGTTTAGGATGTAATCAAACAGCAAGCTCTAAAGGAACACCTGCACTGAAACCTTGCCCACCTCCTCCTACTTATTCTTCTCTGGCAGCAGGCCTGATGTGGCCTGCCAGCTCCCATCCGCAAGCAAGGACAGCTGCGAGATAGAAAGAAAGCTCATCTTCATCAAAACACTCTTTGAAGCTCTTCTGAGGATAAACATTCTTCATTTATTAACAGCTTAATGCTTTGATAAAAGCTCACTTTGTTAAGTAGTTTGCCTTTCAAGAACTGCCCACGTAGATATTTGCATGAAGTTCATAAGGACTTTAGGACAACATGGGACTGCCGGAAATATTGCTGAAGGCATAGAAATAAAAACAGAGACCATATTCCTACTAGAAAAAGAGAGGAAAAAAATCAAAGGAAACTTATGTTCAGCAGGCTTTACCATTTTCTAAGTTATCATAGTCCTGTATGAAAGTGCCATTATGTGTAATGCTAAAAAGCTTTCCGCTTTATTTTGAGGAAATCAATGCAAAGGAAAGTTTAACAGGGTGTATACTGTTATACCTGTAAGAAAACAAAAAAACAATGAAGATTTCAAACCCAGCACTACTTATCATAACAGTCACTTGCACATACTGGGATAAAAATTTATGTTGATGAAATTATTCTTATCTATCTGTATGAACATGTTGCTGAAAATTTCTCGTTAAATAGTTCAATCACATCTTTTAAAGTATGTTAGTAATGCTTCTTTTTTGCTACTGAGTAAAATTAGATTGATAGGTAATAGACAATAAAATAAAAATTTTGCTCTGTTCCCTTTCCTACCTGATCCTCCCAAATATATTCAAGTTTTGTATATATGGAAAAACAGGGTCTACTTGGAAAAATTGCACCAGATTTACTTAGTTCCATAGACAGTCAATGTGGATAATGTCTGAGATGTTAATCTTCCTCATAACAGGTATACTCATTGGAGTTGTAATAAATATGAATATGAACGAAGCTTAAGTTAAACAGACTAAATATTTTTTGAGGAAATAAACCTAAAGCATTCATTTCAATGAAAGATTTCTTTACTTTTTCATTGCAAAATATAAGTAATAACGAAACACCTGATTTTCACTACTACTACTACTACTACTACTCAAAAAAAAAATTTAAAAGGCTTGTTTTATCACCTAAAAGATACCCTCCCCGGGAAAATATTATAGAGTGTCTTTTAATTCCCAGAAGGAAATATTGTAGTTAATTTATAGCTTTCACTCTCAAAATAAGAAATTCTGTTCATTCAGCATTTACACAGCTTTTGGGTCTACTGTAGATGGAGTCAACTCTATCACTAATTTAGCACACTACTCGTATTTTGTTAATGTTAGTTTTGGCATGGGTTCAGGGTGTTTCATACACCTGGGAAGAAAAATAAAGCTACTGAAGTAATTTATATGGTAAAAAATCTACAATCTGTCATTCCAGTGTGAAGAAAAACCTTGATAATGTCTGTCTTAATGCATTTTTCCCTAGAAGTAGTCAACATTTCTCACTAAAAAAATACCTTTAACATTCTTTAAAATCATGTGGCCTTATTTTTGTAATGTTTTATTTGTATTATAAGAACCGATGCAATTCAAAATTAACAATTCTGCTGTCAGTAGCTTTGGGGGATGAGTTGGAGGTACTCAGTTGTGAGGGTCAACAATTACACTGTTAGCTAGAACCATGTTCAAGGAACGCACATATACACCAACAACATATACAACGCACATATACAGCAACAAGGGAGTGAGTTCCCTCTGTGTTTCAGTAGTGAACATTTAATGCAAGAGCACTGCACACTATATGTTTTCTTTTTAGTAGGCGACAGAGTAAGTCAAATGGAAAACGCCAATGAGAAAAAAGATCCTGAAGCATTTCAGAGTTCTCATCTAGCTTCTCAAAGCTTTCCATAGGGATCTGGAAGTCTGGAGCTAGTCAGAATGGTTGGAGTCCATTAATCTCTTCTTTTGCCAAGTATTTCACAGAGTGTAAACTGTATTTTCTATGATAGAGCAGTAAACCCTAGCAAGTTTGAGGCACTAGCAGTACCTTTTGTGCAGTAAAATATGAAATTATTATAAAATTTGCAATGATTATTATCTATTACAGTTTCCATTTTTTCTTTTCTGAATGACAGTATATGATTTAAGTAAATTTTGTGCTGGTACAGCTCAGGATTACAAGGCAATGCAAGGAGAGGAAAGGAGCCAACATTTAAAAAAATACATAGCAACATGTAAATTCAGAGCACGGAAGCCAAGAATATCTCCTTCAAATGAGGGTTTGTAGTGACTTTTTACACTTCATGGGGCTAATAGTTAAGATAAATATCTAGAAAATATTTTCTAGCTTCTATCATATTTACCAAGCATATGAAGAGTAGTTTGAAGCAAGGCTTACAGATATATGTATACACATGCTGATAATCATCTTTGAGCTTTACTGACTTTAAAGGGACATTCTCTCTGAGTAAGTTTCCTGCTAGTGGTTGCTGTGAAAGAACTGTGATTTTTAAGATGCAGAAAAGATACAAAAAAATAGAAAAATGACTGATGGATAACAAAAAAAGAATTATTCATGAAGCAGCTAGAGAGAACGTGTGGTACTTGGTAGCATCAAATTTTTTCTGACACATAACCTGAGTCTATGGGGTAAGAATATTGCTTATGTTACCAATATAACAACATAAACTAGATTAAGTGATTTCTTATTAGAGTTGTTCCAGAGTATAAAATTTTCCAAACCAAGAAGTGTTATGGGAGAGAACTTACTTTCTCTCATTCCATTTTTTTATTCCTAGGGGAGGTTTGTTTAGTTCAAATTCAATAGAAAACCTGCTAATTTTCTAAATGATCAACAATTTTACTGGAAGAGTATCAAATATTTCATAAACAGACATTTAATAAACAGATGGACTTAGTTTCTGAAACTGCTTCTGGAAAGCCAGCTTTATATCAGAGGCAGTTAATTTAAATCTACTGACACCTCTTTTTACATACAGTCAGCTACTTTCATCCACTCTTCTCTATTTCCTACACTTGTTCCTCTCCATCTTGATCCCTCCTTTTCCTTCCTTTTGGCTTTTCTTCTAAGCATGCCACAATGTTGCACAAAGGACCACAATACCCTTAAACTGCTCCAAAACAACCTTTGCACAGTTACCAAGTATTTTTCCCCTGCAACCATAATATATCCTATCTCCCTTATGTCAGCAGCACTCTTCAGACTTCCAAGGCTTTCTGGAGACAGCAGGGTTTGCTCGCCTCAATGGGTTTTGTACCAGGGCAAGAAGCTCCTCGGTCTTTGACAGTCTAAGGAGTCACTGATTTGGGTGCCTCTGGCCCTCACCAGTCCTCTGCCCATCACTGCTCTTTTTGTCCCCCTGAGTCTCTCTGCATGCTTTAACTAGCCCTTAGTGACATAATCTTGCAGTATGACAGAAGAAAGTGATTGTAGGACATCAGCCTGAGATGGAAGATTGTCAGCACTGGAAAATGCCTACAAACCCTGCTGCATGAAAGAACAGTTGTCAAACATGTTGTCAGAAATGTGGTATCAACCCAGAAAAAATGCATGATCAAAGACCTTGAAGTATGTATTTTCACAATATATTCCACCAAGTTAAGCTACCTTAAGGACCATCACTCTCTCCACAATGAATTTCCTAAAGGGCAAGAAGCATAAAAAATAAGTAACATTCCACTAAAGTGAACTGTGGGGAGTCCTTTTAAAAAAGGATGCTCTAGGACAGAATTAAGCCAAACAAGGCAAATATTATATCTGAGAACTGTTTATTGGTAATGAAAAGTGTGTTGCCTACTAAAGAAGAATAGGAAAGGCAGAAAAGGAGGAAGGAAAAGGAAAAAGAATGGTGGGGGGAGAGCGACAGATGGAAGACAGAGAGAAAAATAGGACATTGCCACTAGAACTTCAGAGTGTGCTGTCGATATCCAGCTGGCAGGTGATGTGTGCACTCTGCCTGCTGGGGAGTCTGTGCAGCTCCCGGAGAGGTGCGGCTCCACAGGCACAGCTCCCGCGGTGACTGGCGGCTGGACACGAGGTGAGTGACTGGGCGCTGAGGCAGGGGGTGCAGAACCCTGGACAGGGTCGTGGCAGAGATCACAGTGGTGGGCTGGATCAGAGAAGCTGCTTGGAAGCAAGTGGCCTAGGCAGGAACAAGGCAGGCAGGGATGAAGCAGGTAGGGGCTTGGGCAGGAACACAGGGAGGCAGAACAGGTGAAGGCTGGAGCAGGTGAGGGAGATGAAGTGGTGGGACGAGACACAGGCTAGGCAGGAAGCTCAGATGCAGTCAGCAGGTACCCAGCCAAGTGTACAGCGGCATCCAGCAAGAGGGAGAGAAAGTGAGAGAGCAAGAGCAAGCAAAAAGCTTCCAGCCGGGCCAGAAGCCCAGCAGTCTGTGACACAGTTACTTTATACCCCTTGCCTGCTCCCAAGGTGTGGTCACTGTCAGGAGACTATTGGCCAGCCAAACTTTTGTGTGCAGTCCATTGGTGGAGACCTTTTTGCTACCCAATTGGAGAACCATTCTAGAGGGCGCAGTGACCTTGGTGGTCTCCTACTGACTGCCTGTTCCATGTGAGATGTGAAATGGCTGTCAGGCAAAGTCTCCCTAGAGACAGCGCTTTCCTCCATCTTCTCCTACCTGCCTCCTGCACGTGGCATGTGTGCAGCCCCTTGCCCACATAGCCCTGGTCAAACTATGTTGAAAAAAAAATCAAAATTAAATTGATTCCTCACAATACGTCTCCCTGATCTTTTGGGATCAGCTGACCACGCAGATATGTGTTAGTTTCTTCTCATTTCATGACTCTTGATCCAGCATCAGGCTAGTTCCGAAGACAAACTTACATGATAACCTTGTCTTTGTCACAAACGGAATTCTGTAGGAAAAATATTTGAAAGCAATGAGGTTTGGGTAATGGTAGCATGAAAAACTGTTTAATTGTATTTTATTTCATCAAAATAAATTTTAAAAGAAAATTTTAATCCATCACATTCTCTGAAATAAATACTTAGTTTGGAAATAGTACTGCACAAAGGTGAAAAGTAAATTTTGTGACTTACCATTAGAATAGAAGTTTCCTATAACAAGCTTAATGCCAGCAGTATGAGGTTCAACAAGGCAAAGTGTCAAGTCCCACATGTGGGTGACAACAACCCCAGGTAGTGCTACAGGCTGGGGCAGAGTGGCTGGAAAGCTGCCACGGAAAAAGACCTGGGTGAGCTGATCAACAGCCAGCTGAACATGAGCCAGCATATGCCCAGGTGGCCAAGAAGGCCAATGGCATCTTGGCTTCTATCAACAATAGTGTGGCCAGGAGGAAAGGAGCTTTCATTCATTTTCTTTCATACAAAATTAAATGATCAACATTTAAAATGAAATTATATTATGACACACAGACACTCTAATCTTGATATTAAACAACAAAAACAATTAATCCCTTTTCCTTCTTGCTATTTATTTCTGTATATAAGGCAATGGGGAGAACTGACTGGACTAGACAAGAAAGAAAAATGCTGATAAAAAGATGTTAACTTACAATTCAGCTAAGAGGATTCTTTCTCACTCTGCTTCTTTGACACAAAAGGATGACTAGTTTGTGACCTTCATTCACATTGGACAGTGTATGTACATGTTCAAAGATATGTACTTGCATCTAAATATTTCTGTTCTAAGCTTTTTCAGGCTTTCCAGCGCCCCAAGTCGCTTCTGTCACTCCAGGAATTGCTTCGTATGTTCTTTTTTCTAACAAATCAGTGCACCTAAAAATGTTATCTGCCAGGAAATTACAAACATTCAACTTCAATTTCTTAAATGCACATGTAATAAAATATTTATGTGGGAAAATATTAAATTAGTGAGATTTGCACAGTTTTATGGCTCTATCATTCAATATGTAAAATTCAGATAAAAATCCACAGTTACCTCTGTTACTTGGGATCTGCTTTTGTATTAGTGAAGTAGAAATATGAAACAGTTGAAAAAATATTTGAAACACATTTTCTTCACAGACATGCCTTGTAGAGTCTTAATAATTGTTTGAAGAGTCAAATAAAACAAAATTTTATTGCAATTGAAGAAAAAAGATGACATAATATTCTTTAAAGTGTTAAGAAATGATGAATATAAAAATAATAAAATACAGATTTTGATAATGTCACCACATTTGACTTATCTTGCATGAAAAGGTCAGAGTCAGAGTAATTTGTAAGATTCAAATGAAGTCTCAAGACATATAGGGCAGAAAATTCAGTAGTTTCTTGGTGATATTAAAAGGTTACTCGTTCATAGGCAGAAAATGTATCTATAGCTTTGACATGTTGAGTGCACTATCAGAAGAGGTGTTCAGAACTGAAGTTGCTCTTTTAACCAGTAAATTTAACCAGTGAATACATAAGGGTAGATCAATGATATAAAGTAGATTTAAAAATAGTTACAATATTTAAAAAAAAATTATGAACAAATAAACCAAAACCCAGGATGCTTTTTCATGCCTGATATTTAAAACTCCTATTTCTGAAAATGGCGAATCTATTCTTACACGTCTAGTAACTGTAAACTGTGCAAGAACTGGAAAAAAGGTCAAACTATTTGTTTATAAATACCTGTATTTTGAAATGTGGGATGTGAAATAAGACTAAATCTTACATGACAAAAAGAGTAGAAAAAAAAAGCGTGTAAGGTATTTGTCATATGGTGTACAACAAATAAAATTCACTTTTGTTCATTACACCTGCAAGAACTTTATGATTCCTAAGTCTTAACATGGGATATTACAAATATCTTTTTGCATTTAGCACAAGAAACCCATTCCCCAAAGTGAATATTTGCTCTGTAATCCTATTCTATTTTACTCTACAAGCCACTGCCTGGACTTTCGTGTTCAAGAAAAGATGCTGACATCCAAGAAATTATACCCCAGGAAAGAGAATGGAGGTAATGAGATGTTTCAGTCAATAGGGACAGGATTTAGCTCTGCAGATGGAAAATATCACCTGCATTGTCCCAGAATGGGGAGATGTGACATGGGACCGGAGAAGTACCACCTGAGATGCTCCTCTAGCAGAGTTTGGGTGCAAGTTTGGTAGTATTGATTTAATTTCTACTGACAATTACAAGTTCTTAGGCAGTTAACACTCACATACATTGCTGGCACATAACTTCAATATGAAAAAATGTAACTGAATACCACCTTTCCAGTTAATTGGTATGCAAGAAGCTCAGAAGGAACCAGGCAATAACAAAGATTCTCAGTGCAGGGTAATTTTTGTTTGTTTTTTTTTTTTTTAATTTGTAGGGAAGAGTCATCATGTCTGTATTCAATCAAGAATGGATACTACACATAGCTTAAACCCAAAATTTAGCAGACTCAGTCTTCAAAGATCTTATTGAAAAGCTTGTTGATCTACAAAATTTTATCAAGAATGTTTGAAAATTTTGAAAACTTTCTTTCTAAGAAAATGATATTCATTTTAAGGACAGTGTTTCTGTGTTCCTGCAATGCCCATTCTAATGATTCTTGCCCTGGGTATTGGGACCCAGAATACACTTGCTAAAAACCTGAAATAAAATCCTGCAATATGGCTGGTGAGATATTTCAGTTGTATGTATTCATGGCATGATAAGATTAGAACAGAACATCTGCTGCCCTGTATCAATAGCCTGATCCAGTTTAGTTTCTGATACTGAGGTGTATGATTGCTTTAAAGGAAGATGTAGGAATTATTGCATAACTGTCTTCTCCATGTCTGCACTTTAACCTTGAATAGAAGGATAATTCAGAGCCTTGAGACCTGAGGTTTTTGTGGTACTTACATACATTATTGTCTTAGTTTATTTCTGCAGCCATAGATTTCCTTGCTATTTATATAATACTTTTAAAATGTGATTAGATTCTCAGTGATGTCAAATTCTTGTTGGAATGAGTTTAATCATGCTGTTATATGAATGAAACATGAATTCATTTCTACTTATTTTGAATTTCCTGTTTTGAAGCGTCTCTTACCATTGTCTATGGGATAAAAAACATTTTCATACATATTCTCCAGCTTATATGTTTCCCTCTCAGTGAAAACAATTTCACAAACCTTTTTCAATCTTTTCTACAGATGAAATACAAATAACTAGAAAGAACTGGAGAATGAAAAAGAAGAATGTGGAAAAGAAAACAACAACCTGATCTTAAGCCAATTCTTAAGGAAATCATAGATCAATAAAACTATAAGCTTTCAAGCAACCAAAGCTGTCCCAGCCATCAACTAAGTGCCATGCAGACACTCTCTCACTTCCTCCCCCTGGCTCTCCCAATGGCATGGGGAGAAGAATGGAGAAATAAGTAAAATTCATGGGTTGAAGTAAGAACAGTTTAATAACTGAAACAAAATAAAATATATTCTTAGTATTAATACTACTACCAATAATAATAATTCAATGGAGAATAATACTCCTATGGATATGGATCTCAATGGAGATTAATACTACTACCAATAATAATAAATTCAATGGAGAGAGAGTAGCAGGGAGAGCAAGAGGGAGAGGATTAAAACCCAAGAAAGGCAAGTGATGCTCAACACCTGCTGAAGGGAACCCAGTCTGTCCTGGAGCAGCAATCAGCTCCTTCCAGCCAACACACACATACACATGGTTCATATACTGGGCACGATGTTCTATGGTGTGGAATATCCCTCTGGCCAGTTTGGTTGAGCTATCTCAGCTGTGCTCCCTCCTGACTCCTTGTGCAGCTCCTCACTGACAGCGTGGGGGAAACTGAAAAGTCCTTGACTTAGGGTAAGCATTGCTCAGCAACAGCTAAAACATCAGTGTGTTGTCAACATTATTCTCATAATAAATCTGAAAAAAACCTAGCACTTTTCCAGCTACTAGGAATAAAATTATCCCAGTCCAACAAGGTTTTGTGTAAGAGAAATAGTTCAGGCAAGCAGCTGCATTTCATCTGTCCTGAAATTTCAGAGTCACTTATAAAGTACTTTCTCATCTGCCCAGCTCATGGGATACAGTGCAAAATAGTAGAGAGGAGTAGGATGCAGAAGTGGAACCTTCACATCCCATGGTCTCTTCTTTCTCTTAATCACCCCGCCCAAGGTAACAGTGGCTAGCAAGTTAGGGATTTCAGTCAAAACCCCACCCATGGTCCCTCACTGACAGTACCTGAAATTACCATAATAAGTTCAATAGAAGAAATGACAGAGAAAAAAGTTCTACTACGTCCTATTCCTCCAATACTGCTGTGATAGGACAAGACAGTAAAGGAGAGAACTTTGCTCTTCTTCAGTTTCCCCTCACTTCTACCTTTTATTCCTCCTATTCTAATGACAAAGCTATAAAACTATCAATGGTATATTGTGCCCTGTACATAAAACAGGTGACTCCACTGTCCCTATCTCTGTCCCACTCCACGTAAATCCTGGAAAATTAATAAGGAGAAAATAATAAAAAAGCATTTATCAGTCATATAAATCTGTAATACGTTTAGTACTACATTTGGTTTATACCATAGTCAAAGTCACACACTGTTCTTTATGTTTCCTGTTTTACTTGCATATTATTTTTCTCTTATTAGAAAAGATTTTTATTTTAATTGTTGAATTATTACTTGTGGCATCTCACCCCAAAAGGGAAAGGGAAAACACAGGTGCATAGATGCTTGTAGTTGAAAAGGAACAGAAACAGTCAGAGGGTCTGCAAAAACATAGTTTGATTGGTAAATTAAACACTTGGCATGGAAATTGAGATAAGATATTCCCTTTTCTTATAGTATAAACACAGAGCAGTGGATTTTGAAAAAGGGATAGGGTGAAAGGGAGAGAGATTAGAGAGAGGGAAAGAGGAAGAGAGGAAGAAAGGAAAGAAGATCACTGTTGCGGTGTGCCATGGCTGGTGCCACAGCCATCAAGATCAAGGGGACCAACGAGCCAATGGTTTGATGCCCACACAGCCCAAGAACCCTCAGGTTAGGGTGAGTTCCCAGAGGGCGGTACGGAGTATGCAAATCTAGCCCCCATAAATGGCCACCGCCATCTCCTCCCCTTTCCTCCTATATTTGGTTTCCCTTCCAGAGAGTTCTCCCTTCCTCAGTCTCTCATTGGGCCATGTTAATCCTCCCCGCCTACCTCTGTATTCCCCGCCTCTGTAACGCCCCGTTGCAGTTATCCCATTGGTTGTTATGTGCTTTCCCCTCCCATTTTTGTAGGGATATAAAACCCCACATCACAGTCATTTTCTCGCTTCTTCATGCCCCTCCCTTGATTTCTGTTGGACCCTTGTTCAATAAACCCTCTCCTGTTTTTCCACGAAGAAGTCCCTCCACTTTCTTTCCACCTCCTCCACGTGTCCTTACCACCGGTGGGTTGGGTGAACCCGTGCTGGAGCCTCGCCGACCCTCCCGCGCCCTGCGAGCAGCCTCCTTCATCCCCTCCTGTGCAGGCGGGTGCCCGGTGCTTGTGGTCACCTCGCTAGCTGGACAGATAGAACCACAGAAGATCATCAGTCCTGGCTCCAACGTCGATCCAGATGTTGTAGTGTCCAGGGTCCTGGCATGTATGCCCAGGCTTCATGAGGGTACTCTGGAGATAAGTTTCTCACTATGCATATTAGCTACCATGCACTAGCCATTCTTCTAGATCTTTTGGGAAGTGGGTTGGAGGCTTCAGGGGTCTTTGGTGGTCATGATACACCCTCTACTTGTTTGGCCTTTTGGTTGACAGTCCATAGCAGTTTTTTGACTCATTCCTGTGCTTGCATCGCACGGTGTTGTGCTTATCTCCAGGAGCCAGAACAAGGATGTTTGTCACAGAAGAGTGCTGCCCTGCCTCTGTACTGCGTCCTTCTCCAGCCACATCCTGTACATTGTCCCAGCGAGTTCTTCCCAACAATCCTTGGTTGGCTCCATGGCTATATGGCTAACTCTGTTTGAGGCATACATATTATCCTCTTACCTTGTAGGCATCTACATTGCTCACTGATCATGGAATAGCTAAGGTTTACTAACTGTTCAACAGAAACAAAGGAGCACTGGAATCAAAACCTTCTTCCATCATGGGATCTAGCTATCTCTAGTACAAAGAGCTTCAGATTAGTCATCCATTTACTGAATTCTGTCAAACAAGTAGACAAAATGCAATTCTTCATGTCAAAGCAAGTCAGATAAGCACAGTCACACTAATGAAAATAGCCTTTTCTACTAGGGTCAAGAATTTGGAAAAGTAAATTAGTAAGAAATTGCAAGTTGTGGAGGCCAAAAATTAAGCTTAATATCAAATATTTTAAGAATAAGGAATTTATAAATAATTGAACTACTAATAGTAATACAAAGGTTAATGTGGCTGGAAATGTTAAACTGGACATTAAAAAATGGAAAAAGAAAGGGGTTTTTTACAGCATTAATTTCCTGAAGCTACAACAGAATGGATTATGTCAAAAGGCTATAACATAGTTTTCCCTATTCTGCTACAATGGAAAACAAACAGTTTGAATTGCATCTTCTTCATAGTTACATAAATCAGAGGAAACTCTCTGGAGTCAATGCAATTTCTCTGGGGTAAAACTAGGAACACAGTAAGTATTATCAAGATGTTAATGGTTCAGATAAAATGGTATAGTGGAGTGAAAAGATATTCAAAGAAGGTAAGAAACATCATTTTTGATTTGTAGGTGCTTGTATACAAAATTGATGGATCTCAAATAAAATTTAAAAGCGTTTCCTCATCATATTTCCTTGCCACTTCTGTCATTATTCACTGGTCTTGTGTTTCTCACTAAGTTATTTCTCTTTGATAGACATCTATATCCACAGATCAGAATTTCTACTCTACACCACACAGACACATAGACCACTGATGGCCTCTGTCCCTTCCCTACCACATGGCCCCTGGGCAACAGGGAGCTCACTCCCACCCCGGATGTGCCAGGCCCTACTGGGGGTCCAGCATCTTTTTGTAATCTCTCCACTGCAGACTCTGCTTGCTGCACTGTCAACATACAGGGACATGTTTCTATCCCCCACCAAAGGACTGTTTTTAAAAAATATGTGTGACTTTCTATATTAGACTGTAGCGGGTTCAGTTCGTAACTGGGCGGAAACACCAATTAAGTGTAGTGGTTTTGTTCTCATCTTTTACTTTCTGTGAGATAAGAATTAGGAGAAATGCAAAGCTGGCTCCAAACTTTAAAGAATATAAAGAAGTTTATTAACAGAACTAAAAGAAAAAAATAATAAGATTCAGAATAAACCCTCAGGACACTTCTCCTTCCCCCACCCTCCTTCCTGCTCCCACCTACAACGTAAAGACACAAAACTTGGGATTTTTTTCATTCAGTTTACCACCTCTATAATAGTCTTTCTTCAGTTCACTTAGGGAGAGGAGTCTCTCTTGCCCTACTATAGGGACAATCTCCACAAGAAACAGTTCTCTTGTGGCTTCAATGTCACAGCAAGGTAGACACCCAGAAAATGGTTCTCTATTTGCATGTGAACGTCCTTTCCCTTGACTTACAGCTTTCCCCACAACTGTGTTCGAGGGTTCAGTCTTAGCTAATGGGGTACTGTGTTAAGGATGAGCTGTTCAAGAGCAAAGGTTCTCTTCATCTATCTCTGGGATCATCTTCATCTCTAGGAACAGAGGTATTCTTCTTCCCTGGGAGCAAGGGTCTTCACTTCATCACCTGCCAAACAGCGGCCAGAGCTCATCTTGGTGTAAAGTTTCATTTCCGCGGCCACACCGGAGGGGGAGCCCAGCCCGGCCCAGCCCGGCCGAGCCGCGGGCCTGCTCTAATGAAGCAGGAATGGCTGAGATGTTTAGCCGAGCCAAGCAGCCAGGATCTTGCCAAGCCGCAATGGGGGGAGGGCCGGCCCCCACTGGGCCGAGCGGGGCAGGGCCCAGCCCAGCCCGCCAGCTGCGCGGGCACCCCAGTCACTTGTCCAAAGGCCAGAAGAAAGAGAGCTGCCCGGGCTTGTTCGTACTTAAATGTGTTTTTACAGAGGTGTGTTCAGCTTTCTTAAGTGGCTCAACAGAGTTGTCAATATTCAAACTAACCAGTTGATTGGGTTTATCGGGTCTGCAGGAAGTTAGAACAGCTCCTTGCAAAAACATCACTTCCGTAGCTGGTGGATTTTTCCTTAACTAAAAACCAAGCTGTGCTAAACCATGACATAGACTTATGGCCTAAGCCTGAAAAGGCTTTTCTAATCATGTCGCCTCAGGACAACCTCTTTGACTTCCTCTGTATCTAAAGTAGTTGTCAAGAGGCTTTTTGTCATCCTCCCATTTTCCTTCTCAAGGTTATTACCTAAGTGTGAGGTTATGTATTGTGCAGTTTTTCTGATGTGTCTTTGTTTTCCAGATCATCTACATTAATCGAGTCAGTTAGAGCTGGTCAGTTGTAGTCAAGGTCTTCTTTGTCAGGGAAGTGCTTTAGGGTAAGCTTCACCCCATGACACTGTGACATTTTAATTGGACCTTATATCCACAGATGAACTTGGTTTTGAAACCTACTGAAAGAAAAAGAAGTATATAAATGCATGTCTTATGCTATTTATACATATAATTTACCCAGAGTCCTTTTCCATAATATTTTCTCTATTCCATTCTTCAAAAAATATTTAAAACCAAGAAGTTCTATTCTGTTTCTGTCATTTTTTAAGAATTCTCTTAAGCATTTTTAGCCTGAATTACTTGGGGTTTGTGTGAATAAATATTTGGGGAGGATTGGTGCGTGAATAAATATTTGGGGAGGATTGGTGCAATGTTTAACATGGATAAACTTCCTCTAAAACTAAGTTTCCATACTTCGCTTTCTGTATTTGCTTTAAATGAATCTCCCATCCTATTCTCACAAACACCCCGCCCCCCTATTTTTGCAAATAAAAGAATCACATTTTGCTCAGGACTTATAGGCACCCACTGATCATGCAGTATGAACAGTGAAAATAGGTTGCTTCTTGCTACTCATTTATAAGTCTTTAAAACCCTGTGGTTAATTTGAAAATCACAGTTGTAAGTATGATGATATTATAAACCACAGCTAGCATTTTAAAAAGGTGTGCTACTTGTCAAATTTTATCCATTATGAAGTGTGCATTTTGTGTACATTGAAAGTTTATTTGCTATAATTATTTATTGAAATTCAAATATTTTATGGCATTATAACTATCTATCTATATAAATATCTATATGATAGATAGATAAAATAAATAAAAGGGGCTAATTCTCCTAATGTATATGTGTATGTGTGTGTGTGTGCACGCATATTTGAAATGAAATGAGAGTTAACTGGCAACTTTAAAATAGCCAGCAAGCAAATGCTCTGAGAAGAACTGAAAGACAAAATAAAAACAATTACCATTTTATTGCAGAAAAATGGCTATATTCTACATTTTGCCTGTTCTGCCTGTTCTATATTATATCATCCTGAACAGAAAAGAAATAGTAGCAGAAGCTACTCTACTTAATCTACAAATATAATTATGCTATGGCTTTCTGTACTTAAAATGAATAAGTGCTCCAGAGTACATTCATAAATACAAATGGTGCTATATTAAGGAAGGAAAGAGGAAGCAACTTTCAAGAACATGACTTGTATTCTACAAACAAATCTTAATAACTTAAAATAGACATCAAAGACTCAGTTAAAGCAGAGATGTCAGCAAGTGGCCTAGTATATCTAGAACATGATATGCAGTTAGGTAAATCAGTACAGCAAGCAGCTATATTTGAAGTCACAGAGAGAATGTGTCTCTTTAACAAATGACAGGTAGGACCATATATATATGCTTTGTCTCACTCATTTCACTGATATCAATTGCAGCAAAGGATTTCCAGCACTAACTCCCAAGTCATGGCAGTGTGACCAGATGAAGTGATGGTAAATTCTCAAAAAGGAACTCTTAAGGAACAGTGATGTGCTCTATATGATAAGGTTAGCTTCTGAACAGATCAAAAATATGCTAAAACCATGGAAGCTGAGGAAATCTGTCCTGGAGGAGAATTTTAGAGTGCCAACAATACTGGTGCTCTCGAATTTTTATAATTGGGGATGTTTATAATCATCTAATAAACTTTTTAATATATCATCACTTGTGTTCTTCTGGGTTCACTATATATGATACATCATCACTTGGGTTCTTCTGTAAAACTACTTGCCAACTTACATAGAGATCTCCTTCAAAAGGACTTTTGCCACTAAAGGGAGCTGAAAGAAGACTTTGTTTCACCCCTATTATTACAAGGAAGAATAATAGACAAACAATACGGAGAGTGGTGAATCATAACTTTTCATTTTTTTCAGAATTATTACCCGTGAACTTTTAAAGAGGTATTCTCTGAAATTGCTTGGAAACTAAATGCTGGAGAATTAAAATATATGCTATTATATGGAGGCTTCTGAAAGTGCCAGAAGCTAACTTCTGCCACTGAGACAATGCAGAAAGATTCATCAGTAAATTATTTATTCATCAGTTTAGAGGAACTGACTGCTTTAAATATTGCATCTTATTGGGTCACATGATCTTTTGCGTGTCCAGTATCCTCAGGTGGCCTCAAATCTGATCTTACTCAATGAAAAGGTCTTTGTTCCCCCAGTCCCTGCCTTGAGGTTAAAGTACTTGAGAGGAGACAGATTGACAGAGAAAACGGGCAAAAAATCATCCCCATGCTGGTTTTCACTAGTTCTGCTGTCTTAATTATTGTGAAGAATACATCTTGCTTTACTGAGAAATATATTTGCAGAAACCTATCTTATAAATCGTCATATTTCTTGCCAAATTCCTCTCCAAATTATTCTTAGCTTTGCTGATCCCATCCCTACACAATCACACAGTGTCCCAGTATTTTTCCTAGGATGCATACCTCTGTGCATTTCCTTCTTACACTTTAATTTGTCCAGGGGGCCAGCCATGCTGGTCTCAGTGAACATGACCTTCTAAAATGTGAACATTGTCTCTTCACTAATTCCTTCCAACTCTGAAGGTCATCTTAGATACAGCTTTTAACGCCAATCCCTTTTGATCATGCTGTGTAGCAGTACTGTTGTCATTAAGAACATTACAGCATATTCTGACTTTGAATTCAGGTGTGTATTATGAGAGATAATGGATTATATGGTGAACATCTAAAGTCCTCTAGGCATGCTGTATCTGGGTAAGTCTTTAAACCATATTTCAAGAGCACTGATCTACACAAGTGCTTTATCTTCACTATATTTAATTGGTATATGGCTAGTAGATAATGGGAATCTAACAGTATTTATCTCTGTATTAGACCTGTTAAGGCTCTGTGGTAAAAGACTGTGGAACTCTTCTCTTTATACCAGACCAATGGATATCTTGTAGAACAGTCTTTTTTGTGAGTTTTACATTGTTGAAGGTTTTTTTACTTAATCCTATAAGGTACAAAAATCAAATGCTAATTTAGTAAGTTTACCACACACAAACTTTAATCCGTTCCACTTTGATGGCAGTGCTGCAAGGAAAGGAATTATTTCTTTGTTTTTGACATTTCTAATGTACCATGATACAACATTCAGATACAAAATTAGGAGAGAAATTGAATGACCTTTCTTCATTTTCTTACTGTCAATTTCTTCACATAAGTTTTTTTCCTTTTGTGACTGCCCTTTTGTTTTTAGAATATTCTACGTATTTTGCATTTTTCTTGCTCAGCATTACTGTTGAATGGAGGAAGGGCAGCTAAAGAGATTTCTGAACTGCCTGTGATGCCAAATTTTAGCTTTAAAAGACTTGCTTAAGATCTAAGAATTTCTAAAGGCTCCTGAGTGTAAGAGATCTTCTAGGACTGCAGAATAGATATTCAATTTGCTCACATCTCAGTGGTGAAACATGTCCTACATGGAAGTGGAAGATGTGGGTAAAATTCATCTTTAGATGATTAAAAACAAGGGCTTGAGCCTCCTATGAATTTGTTTGAAAATAGAACCAAAAAAGAAACAAAACATTAACATAATAATACATATGCTAATAATAGTGTTTATGAGAATAATAATTGCAGTTACAGAGGCAGAGAGAGTTACAGAACCCAAGGAAAAACAAGTGATGCATAATACAACTGCTCACCAACTGACCAATTCCCAGCTCATCCCCGAGCAGTGATCAGCCCCTCCCAGTCAACTCCCCCAGTTTATATGCTGAGCATGACATTCTATGGTATTGAACATCCCTCTGGCCAGTTCTTGTCACCTGTGCTGACCATGGTCCCTCCCACCTTTATGGGCCACTCCTCACTGGCAGAGCATGGCAAAGTGAAAAGTCCTTGATTTAGGGCAAGCAGTCTCTAGGAACAGCCAAAATATCAGTTTCTTATATTATTCTCTTACTAAATACAAAAACCACAGCACCGTACCAGCTACTAAGAAAATTAATTCTGTCCCAGCTGAACTCAGGACAGGAGGTTGCCCTGACACTCAGCTGTGTTGAACTTCATGAGCTTCATATGTGTCAGCTCCTCAAGGGTAGGCACAGGTCATTCAAAGACCCCTTCTCTGGCTGCTTTTTCTTGAGTGTATTCTCCAAATAACAATGTGGAGAAGCCATTATACATCTTTCATTTGGTGGTACTTCACAGACTACACAGAATAAACAAAGAAAAATATTCACTTTTCCCTGGAAAGTTTAACTTTTTTAGGGAAGTGGCAGGAATATTCTTGCATTGAACAGCAGCATAGACTGATGTTATTATTATTATTATTTTAGCTAGAAGAACTATTATTTTTAATTTCACAATGGAATTTAGATTAAGAAGATAAACAAGAAGAATTCAGAGCAGAATATATTTGAAGTGTTTCTCCAAGCCATACTTGACCTTTTCCTGTTTACTGATGTGTAAAGGATGAAGACTTCTGTTATTAGAATTGCTTTCAGTACATATCTCAAATATCGGCTGTCCACGATATATTCTTTTGGTTCAGGAATTTATAGCCTGTGTCACCATATTTTCTTTTAATAACTTCTTCAATGGGTGTGAAGTTACCCAAATGTAATTTCTGAGCTATGTAGTAAACTGTTCAAATTCCACTTCAATTTTCATCAGCCACCTTAAATGGAGGGTTGAAGTGGGTTTCAACATAGCATTAGACTAATGAGCTGTATTTTTTTATGAAATAGAGGAAAAATAATTGTACTCTAAGAAGCAGTTATCTAAATCTCAAGTGGATGAAGAAAATACATGAGTCGATGTTACTGTATTTTGGATAACATGCAGTGTTTTGAAGACAAGGTTTACCTTCTATCCATGCATATATGCATGCTTGCTTCTTTCTCTAGGGGCATACAAAAATCTGTTCAAATTAATTTGGTTTTGTTTTTAAATATGTCTAAAATACAAACCATAAAAAAATATTTACAATCATGAACATGTACATCTGTATTCTGGTATACACAGATGCCCTGAAGTTTACACATGGGTATATATCCTCTATGCAAAGGCATTTGATATGTGTACATTATATTCATAGGTGCCATTGTAGAAAACTGAATGAGCTCCTTAAAAACTCATGCTTCTCTCTGAGCAGTGCTGTTGTCCTAGAATGCCCTTGAAAATAGATCAAAAGATTTTCCGTGTAAGACATGAAGTAAGAGATAAAAGGATATTCAAAAGAAATTCCAAACCATTTCAAGGGGAGGGGGAAATAGT
The DNA here is from genome assembly GCA_013399875.1 of Gymnorhina tibicen. Taxonomy (NCBI): domain Eukaryota; kingdom Metazoa; phylum Chordata; class Aves; order Passeriformes; family Artamidae; genus Gymnorhina; species Gymnorhina tibicen. Next base: position 112,790 of record VXAZ01004426.1, on the reverse strand, counting down.
ACTCCAAGCATTTGAAAAGAAAACTGATTCTGAATGAAATATGGATGAAATGTATGCATTTGGATCTTTGAAAATAACATAAATAGCTCAGAAAGTGATGAAAAGCTTAACCTTTCTTCTGACCTGATAAGGATCAGATTGGGAAATTCAGCCTGAATGCTACTCTTAATGTTAGGATCTCACCACTCATTTGTTTTGGTTCACCAAAATGCTCAGAGAAAGAACATTGGGAAGAATAAATATTTGGGAAGCAGTCATTTCACATCTGTGCCTATACAGTGAAGGTATGAGATATAGGAGCATAAGCAACAGCAGAAGCTGCTTCAGATAACGCAGATATTTTTCCAAGGCTAAGAGCAAGTAAGTATGATGTGTAGGAACAAAACTTTACCTGAGGAACACACCCGGAAAGAAATGAAGCTTTTCTCAGCCTAAACTCACTAAAGAGGTCAGGCCTGCATAGATAAAAACAGAAAGAGAAATACTGTATACCCTTTCATTTCTTAGTGTCTTTGGTCTCAGGGGCAGCTCCAAATGACCTTAACAAAGAGAAACCACAGGCTTCTGGATGCAGTATTATCAAGGAATAAAGAAAACAAGCATAAAAGCACCCTCAGAAAGCAAGCAAGACCTTTTTGAATGTCTTGAACTGCGAATCACTGTCGTTATTTTAGGTCTTGTAAATACTTTAGTACTAAGTGGAAAAAAAAATATTTTTCTTTGACTCAATAGTCCAGCACCATTGTTATTTACTGTTTTGTATTTATAGATGCGTCCATCACCTTTAATTTAATTACAAGGAAGAAGCAATAAACAAATAAACAAAATAAAGCCCTATTATAAAGCCATGCCATCAGCAGTGGTCATGCTTCATGCTTCAAGCTAATTACTTTCTCATTATGTGGAGAACACTAACTAGTACAGTATGGTGTGAAATAGCTATTCTATGACCATCTTTTTGCAGCCTGCATAGTAACTATGTTTCACAAAGAGATACACTAGAAAGTTGGTCTCCCCTCATTAGTCTGTCAATTAATTTTTAAATAATTATTGAATTAGATTAGAAAAAATAAAAAGGTGAATGAAAGATAAAAATTACTGAATTAGATTAGAAAAAATAAAAAGGTGAATGAAAGATAAAAATGAAAGGGATAAGAGAATACATATTTTCTTTCCCAAGCAACTATAAAGCTATAAGCAGAGATATATGTGACAGCAGATGCAGAACAGTGTATATCTTATTGAGAGTTCGTAGCAAAAGCTTTCTTTCAAGCTGTGTGCATTATTAATTTTATTGCAAAATTTTAATGATAATGTTGTAATAATCCCCAAATTAAACACTACCAAATCAGAAAAGTCTCCAAATTACAGCTCATTTTAGATCCAACTATGATCAAAGTGGTAAGGGTTCATTTTCCTCTGTTATTTTCTGTCTTTGCTCCTTGTTTTAATAACATGGGATATAGATAATAAACAAAGTTTTTAACATAGATGTTAAAATTTGAAGTGTTGCTTAATTTTTAAAATATGCATGGAATTCTTGTTTCCTCTCTTTTCAGTACATTAAAAATTTTGTGTTAAGATACTTTTTAGTAACTACAAAGAGTAACTACATGATACTTAAAATAAAATGCTCCTGTCTTGATAGTGGTTCCTTCCTTATCAAATAATAGGCAAGAGGAGAATGCCTTTGTGCTTTTCCAGGAGCTCTTTTGAATGGTCACTGAGAACCCAGTGGAAAGCTTTAGCCTTCATGTAAATCCTACTCTAGCAGTGAGGAAATGTTCTTAGCTGCTGAAATACAAAAAGAGCCAACTTTTTTTATTTTAAACTTGAATGTTTTCCTAAACAGCAGGTAGATGGCCTCAATCTGCCATGTGTGGAATCAGAGGGAATTATCTAATATAAAGGGAATTATCTGATGATAATTTAATTCCAGTTTCCTATCCCTCTGTACTTTAGAGAAATACATGAAGATCTTACCTAATTAGTGATTCTGATCCTGAGTGCTTAACATTTTGCTGCTTTGTATATGTTCTTATGTGATATAAGTTTTCCCTGAGACACCCCACAAAATAATGTAAGGTTATAATGAGATTCATTCTCTGATATTAGAGATTGAATCAGCTTTCCAATATTTTAAACATATTTTTCCATTCTCCGGCTGAGGAAGAATATCTACTTCATATCTATTTACTTCAGACCTGATCTTCAAAAGATGGAGCTGTAGAGGTATTTCTGTCACCCTCTGTATGAATTAGAAGACAACAAGCTTGACCTTTAGTGGATTTCAGGGCTCAGAGGAAGATTTCTGTAGAATAGTTAGCAGTCAGAAAAATATCAGATATCTGAAAGAGAGCTGTAGCAAAATGTGGGAAAAAAAGGACAAGTTTATAATAGAATGACAGCAAGTGGAGTATTAAATATATCAAAGCTCTCTTTCTTTCTACTTTTTCTTCATGTATCTCTAGAGCTGTATAAAAATCATATATTCATGTTTTTTTCAAAAACACCTTGACTACTAATGCTTCTTGGTGTTTTCATGTTTTAATCATTTTACCTCTGCTGCTCAAAACTGTCTGGGCCCCATTTTTTGTGAGGAATTACTTTCAAACTAGTTTTTAGATATTAAATTTGTGCATACTCCTTTGCAAAATCTGCATTAGAGGAAAAATGATCATTTACTAGAATATTTGCAACAGTAAACAAAGATTTCCATTAAATTGGCTTAATTTTTTTGTGAGACAAGAACAGGAGATAAATGAATGTTCATTTTGGGTAATTTTTAATTCATTAGGTGTATTTTAGTATTAGAAATGTGCGAAGTACCAATGATTTCTACATATGTATGATTTGAAAGTAAGATATTCTCTTCAGAGCAGATTGGTAAAGGATTTATTTAATAATACTAAATAGTATTTTTGGTCATGTGAAAAGGGGCGATTTCCTCGACCCTCAGTGTGGGAGATTTCCTCAAGCCTTAGTGTTTGATTTGTCTGTCAGTGTCCCAGGAAAGCCGAGACCCCTGTACCGGATTGTCAGTGTCACGTTAGGGGGACCCCTCACTGAGCAGTCCTGCTGGTTCGGAGGGCGCTTTGACTGACTTATTCAGGGACACACCAACAGCGTAAGGGAGACCCTTCAGCCGGTCTTGCCACTTTATGAGCCCTCAGTGGGTCTTCCACTTTATTCAAGTATGTTACCCACTGCCATGGTAACTGCCAGCGCCTGTGAAGGACTCACACCAACAGTTTACAGAATGATGCTGTTATTATAAAATTGTGACACATAATTTCGGATATCTCTTCGTTCAGACACTCATTTGCGATCGGACATTTGCAATGTTCCATTGCAAAGCAGACTTGTTTCCTTCACGAGCCTAATTAGATTTTTTAACAGGCAAACAAAATCTCTGACATAATAATGTTGTCTTCTTGAGCAACTTGCTGTAACACCCTTAACACAGTGCCTGGTGGCACCATACAATGCCGGAAGCTCATTGCATTCCTACAGTCATTGCAGTGGCAAGCATAGAGTTTGTTAACAGCAAGTACTGAAAGCACTTCTAGTAGGAAGGAGTGATTCTGCTTGAGAGGCATGAAAAGAAGTTTTGTGCAAGAAAAGAACAGAAGTTGGACTGGAATCCCTATCAGATCCATGGGAATGCAGTGCTCTCAATTCCATAGAGTGCTTCCTACCAAATTGTTTGGAAGTATTTGGTGGGGTCAGTTCATGAAATCTAGCAGCAGTTGACATAATGACAGGTTGTGCCCTCTAGAGAGGGCATATGAAAAGTATATAGAGAAAACACACTTCAGAACGAAAACAGAGAATCTCAGAAGAATGCTTCAATGGACTATTTGTATGCTTTAATGCATGGTTAAGACTGTTGCTGAATAATGACCTTTACAAATGTATCCATAAAGAGGAGCTGAATATAGCTCAGTTTATGAATAGGAAAAAAACCTTGGCACTACTGTAATATGGGTGGTCAACTCAAAAGGAAGAAAATTATTAATACTCGTTTCACTTTCATAAAAGCAAAATCAATCTTCTCACATATTCTCGTATTTAGACTCCAGTGTCATACACAGTTTTTCAGATGATATTTTATGTTAACTTAGTACCTTGAGAAATTACTGTTGTGTTAGGAGATTGAGTACAATGAAGTTTAGCCTTTTGCTTTACTGTAAATCTGTCTTACATGGAGCACAGAACTCAAAGGAAAATTATTTGCATTTATGTTATCAGACTTTGTGGCACTCTGAACATCTTTACAAATCCCTAACATTTTTACATTGTCTTTACAAAGTGACTTAGATCACTTCTTGATATTTTTATTTTCTCACAGTTCTGAAAGCTTTCTCAGTGTTGTTAAACATAAATTAATAGCTCAGAGCAGAGCAATTCAAGTAAGGGAGAACACAGTCTACATATAAAAATAATTGGTTATCTCCTATAGAAAGCTTTGAATATCCCATACAGTGAGTTCTAAAAGGAATACAAATTCTTGACAGGCAAAAAAATGAACCAAAATCTGAATACTTGAGTAACTTTTTGTCTGTTCTTATGACCTTAAATACAAGGGATAGACAAGTTTATCCCTTTTGGAATGAGTTGATTAACTGTTTGGCTTTTTTTCCTTTTTTTCCCTCCAAGTGATTGACAAAAGAAAGTAATATGTTTGTTTCCATGTAGGAAGTTTATTTTTATGCACAGAACCAGTTAAGACAAATGTGTATTAAACTTTTCACTTTGGGCTAATATGAGACATCAACAGGGGACAGTACTTAGGTTGGCTTCCTATATTAGTAGGAATTCCTGTACTCTTAAATTGAATTGAAGACCAACCTGAAAATAAATCCTAAAAGGGAGAGCCAGAGAATTTGTTTTAGATAAGCTTGGGATTTATGTCTTTTGTTGTTGACCTATATTATATAGCTTATGCTGTCTCTTTAAAAGATACTCAGTGACTCATAAATTTCCTTCAGGGAATCTTTGCCCTCATCTTCTTCAAAGACATATCTATCTGTGCAGAACAGTAAATCCCTTTGGTGGAATAAATTGTTAAATTTTGTGTTTTAACATAAAATGACAGAAGTTCTAATTACCCACTTACCTTCTGAAAATATGACATCCGATATTGGCAGGTTATATTGATTCATTTCAGATAAAACAGTTGCAAAATCTGGTAATTCTTAGACCATTTAAAAAGTATAACAAAGGCAAAAAGGAAACAATTCAGAGCAGGATCTCCTAGGATGTAACCTGGATATTGTAGATGTAATTTCAGTCTGGTTTCAACTGGAGACACATTCACATTGGCCATTCACATTGGTCTATTTTTTTTCCTTTTCCCCACATTCTACAAAAGAGCTTCCTTTTAATTTCCTTCTGTAGTAAATTTGAAACTTGAAATTTCCAGTGAAAATATTTGCACTTAAGGAATAATGGTTAAAATCTGTCCATACTGGTAATCAGTGCCCAGAGCTGTTTTCATCGAGAGTTTTCTTTTCAAAGAATGGGTCTAATTAGCTCTGTTTATATAAGATTGTTTTGGTTTGATCCTGCAAAAAGATAACCCAGGCTGGTATTCCAGACTAAGAAATCATATTAAGAATTAGGACTACATGTAGAAAAATGCCTCCCAAAACGCTTCTTAAAGCAGTCTTACAGCAAAGGCATGAGCTGTAGAACATTGTTTTCATTTGCAGTTGGCTGTCATGTCCAGATGCCTGGTCTGATTAGAGAAAACCAGATGTTTATCTAGATGGAAAAAGGTCTTCTTGCCATGCAGTCAGTCCACAACAAACCACCTAAGCAACTGTAGCCTTTTTCCTTCATAGGAAACCTATAGTTCATATTTCCTTTTTTTGACATCCTCTAGAAGGAACATATTGTCCTCAATAGGACACAATCAGGTAAGCTTTGCTGGGGCAGTTTCAGAAATAAATTTAGTCCTCAAAATGTCACAATGAGATGTTCTTGACACAGAAATGGAAATACGGCCTGAGGGGGAAAGATGAAACATCCCTTCTGAAACAAAGCTAGGTAGTTATTTGGTGCACAAATATGCAGGCATCCTTACCACTCACAAAGAAAAAGCCCCTTGGAATTAAATCTTCACACATGAGCAATAGAATAACTAAATAACAAATAGAAGTATACAGCTTTGATAACTTTCTATTCAGTGGAGAGAAAACCATATTCTTTTTAAATTGAAGTCTACTAAAAAGACTAAATTTAATTGCAATCTACTAAAAAATGTCATTAAATGAGATGCAGCATGTGTACTGATGCCTAAAAATTTCTTTAGAGGGCACCCTGCAAATGTGAAGCACACTTAATGGTCACTTCCAGTGCAGAGCCAGTCCTTTTACTTTGTATATCAGCTGGTGAAAATAGGTGAAAACAACTACAAAATCTGGTGAAGTGTATAGAAAAAAACGTTCAACTAGAAAACAAGTCACCAACCATCTATTCTGCAGGTACTAAATGCCCCACATTTGAAACCAAATACAAATGAAGATGGCAGTGTTTTCATGATTATAGAAGAGGCATTTATCTCATAGTAATACAGTAGAAGTCTAAAACATAAAAGCACAAAGAAAACAAATTTAATTTCATAAAAGTTAAGAAATTCTTATTTTCTGAAGCTTTTCCTCTATGGCAGCTGCTGCAGCATGATGGAAAAGCATGGGTCATGATCTTCTAAAGATAGGTTCTAAAGTCATATATTCTTCTTCAGCAGCCCAGGATCTGCCAGTTCCTGCCAGGCTGCTGGAGCCCAGCCTGTTGCCCAGGGACCCAGCATCTCTGTCCAGGCTGGAGATATGGCTGCCACTTTCTTTTCAGTTTCAACTGGTTTCAAAGCTGAGTACATATCCCAGCAACAGGGACAGAATCATGGACACACACAGAGATCCAGACGCAGACTTACCAAGGACATTGAGATGGTTAATCATACAGACTGACAGACAAGGCACTACCTTCAGCTGCCCCTATGGAGAGGAGACAGGGCTCACATCAGACACAAGCACAGCCAGCCACCTCCCATCTCCTCTTCTTTGGCTGTTAGAGACAGCAGTTCACGAGTGTGGGCACACATGCACACACACATGCACTCTCTGCTCACAAGCGCACACACACCCTCGTGGATGCCACAAGTACCAGCATGGTCAGATTTTATGTCTCTGTGTGTTTTTTCCCCTTGTGTACCTCATCTTCCTAAACTGACAAGGTTGTTAATCAGATAATATTACTGAAAAAATAAACTTTTTCACACTCTACATATCCTTACCAAATAATGCATCTAGGCAGGTTTGTTCTCATCATTGCCTCTCTTTCCATCTCTTGGCCAGTTTTGTGCTTCTGTATGGTGGTGCTTATTGTTTCCTCCATTCCTTTTTCCACTGAAAACATCCTTGCCCATTAAGAAAGTCTTTGACTGGATACGCTCAAAGGAACAGCCAGTGTCCTTCTACACACCCTTATGGCATACATTAGTAACTTTACAAAATCCATCACCTGTAAATTACACCTAAATATCTGAATGCATGTGTTTTCCTGTATAGTAGACACTATGTGGTTTATCTGTTCACTCAGAGACCCAGTGGAGAGGAGGCAGCCTACTGTAAATTTATATCCTATTATTATTATCCTGGTTTAAGAAATGTAGCCACTTTCATTACATTTTTCATAGATGGAATTATATTAAACAAAGAATACTGCTATTTCAACATGTGAAAAAATTACGCATGGCATATATCTAAAGGGAATACATATGCTCTCTAGCCCACAACCTTGAGGTAATGCAAGTTAGATAATCTGGAGTTCACTCTTGGATTCATCATCAATGAAGCAAATCTACTAGATGCCATATTTCATAAGGCTTCCTTTAGTAAATATTAGAAGAAAGTTATTCAATAAATTGTTTTTATTTATTGCAATGCAACACATTCAAGTGCTCTTATTCTTATGGAAAAGGTTTCACAAATAAGAAAGGCAAGAACCAAGGTCAGTTTGCAGTTTGGCTGATCTTTAATTTAAGAGGGAGGGGATTTTATAAAATCTTTACCTGATTTTTACATTAGCTGACATGAGAAGAGGAATTTGTCATGAGGCTTCTTGGTTGTATCAATTTACTAGTATGCATTTCTTACAAAAGAATATAAATAGAATTACGTCAATCATCACTTCTTTCTGTGTAACTCTCTGTGCTGACAAGAATCCAATCAAGATATATATTAATTCTCATTCCTTTTCATACACATTCATACATTCTTTTTTTACAGAATGTCAAACACAGATTTTATTTTCAACCATTCAGTACTAGAAATGTTCTATGAACCACTGTTGAAAACTAACAAAGTATTATTAAGTTAGCATCAGATAAAGAGATTTGACACAATTGATCCTGCAGTTCTATTAGCCTAAATTTAATGTTATACTATCACATTTGATCTCCATCCTTCCTTCTACAAGTCAAATAATCGAAACCCTTCCATCATTTCACTGAATGAAATCCTTTACTCCATCCTCCTCACCAATGAAAATTTGATTTATTATCTAAATTTTCCCTAGTTCTGAAATACCACTTTAAAATGTTACATGCAGTATTTAATGTATCGATGAATTGCTGAAATAATAATGAAACTGTAACATTTTCTATATTAGAGCATGACATTTGTCTCTTTTTTAACAGTGTCAACATCCTGTTCATGCTTTCAGTCAATGTTGTTTGCTCAATAGGGTTTTTCAATAGCCTATTGTGGTGCTTCCATTTTCTCTCTGAAGGATACAATCCCATCATTGTATCTGAATGATTTAACATGTTAGTGCCAATGTGCAAAGAGTGCTGGCTCATGTTATTGTAAGTGACCTCTTTCAGTGCAGAGCAATCAATTTATTTGTAAAGCATATTTCATTCAATTTTACCATGTTTTTCCAATGGTGGTTCTATGCACCAAAAAAAATTAAAACATTCATGCTTAGCTCTTCTAATACCTCGATTTGGAATTGAAAAAAATTTAACTATTCATATTAGGTGATATTTAGATTTTCTTTAAGGTAGCATTATAGTCTTAGAGATGCAATTGCAACTCTGCTCTAATCCAGTTTTCTCACCAGGCCAAAGAACAAAATTGAGCCGAACAAAATTGAGCCAAACAGCTGTTGAACAAATAAAAGTACATATAAGAACACACATCTTTTTAATACTGTTGTGAATATTTATGCATAATACATATGCATAATTCTACTTTATATTTGGTAACCAATTAATTTCTCTACATACAAATGAAAGTGAGACAATCCATTGATTAAGGCAGTAACAGGAAATATGCACATATTTTATAAATGTCCTCGTTTACCACTGATGAAATGTAAAGTATTTTATATTCTCTCTAGATTATAAAAGTCTTATCTATATTTTAAGAATAAACATTAAAGAATCACTTAAAACCTTTCTGGTTTATGTCAGGGAATTAAAATTGATACTTCTCTGATGTATTAACTTGAGAAAACAGGTGATTAAAATTGTATGAATTTTAAGATTGTCCAACTACTGTCTATGCTTTTGTGCAAGTCCTACTTAAATGCATTAAGATGTGTTCAATTTAGCTACAATCAAGAATGAGAGTAAAGTAATAGTTTCTAGAGAATACTTTTAAAAGTGGATGATAAAGAATTTTTTTCAAATTTAAAACAGGTAGAGAAAATAATAAGCACTTATGATATCAGAATAACCTGCATGAAAGGCTGTTTTTTACTAAGTATCATGAAGATATTCAGTTACATGTTTGCAATGTTTCAAAAAGTTAAACCTAAAGTTAAATTTATAACATATTTATGAATGTTAAAATGGTAATTAGGAAAAGAGTTTTCTTTTGTTGGTAACAGCATGATTGCTTTGATTAAATTAGTAAATCCCACCCCAAATAAGTTGTATTTGAAGCAATAAGCTAGCCAAAAGCTTTTTTAAATAGCTGTAGGAATAGAGAACTCCATTTAGACAAAGATCCTTCTGCAACCTGAACAAAGAACTTAAATGGATTAATTTTGATTCATGCTTTAGGTTTATGTCAGAAAAAAAGTCTTGTTTAAAAGTATCAATAGTTATTTAAGAATTTATTGTATTTTATTAAAGTAAGTTTGTATCTTTAAAAGATCCTCTGTTGAAATTACTATTGACGAATCATTTGGACACAGCAGCACAAAATCATCAAATTTCCAAGAGGCCTTCAAGATCAACTAGTCCAACCATCAATTCAGCACCACCATAATCACCCCTAAACCATATCCCCAAGTGCCACATCCAGACACCTCTTGAACACTTCTGGTGACTCCACCATCTCCTGGGGTAACTTATTGCAATGCTTGACCATTTCTTCAGTGATTTTTTTTGCTAATATCTAATCTAAACCTCCCCTGGTGCAACTTAAGGCCATTTCCTCTCCTTCTTTCAGTTAAGACATGGCAGAAAAGACGAACTCTCTACAACTACCTCCTTTCAGGTAGTTTTGGAGACCATGAGGTCTCCCATGAGCCTCTTCTTTTCCACACCAGACAGCCCCAGCTCCCTCAATCCCTCCTCATAAGACATGCTTTCTAGACCCTTCACTAGCTCTGTTGCTCTTCTCTGAACATGCTCCAGCACCTCAATGTCCTTGTAGTGAGGGGCTCAAAACTGAACACAGGTTTCAAGGTGCGGCCTCACTGATGCTAAGTTCAGGGGGACAATCACTACTCTAGTCCTGCTGGCCACATTATTCTTGATACAGGCCAGGATGCCATTGGCCTTCTTAGCCACCTGGGAGCACTGCTGGCTCTTGTTCAGTCAGCAGTCAATAAGGACCCCCAAGTCCCTTTCAGCTGAGCAGCTCTCAAGGCACTGTCCCCAAGCTTGTAGCGCTGCTAGGGGTATCTCTGACCTATGCACAGGACCTGGCACTTTGCCTTGTACCTCATGCGCTTGATTTCAGCCCATTGATTCAGCCTGTCCAGATCCCTCTGAAGAGCCTTGCTGTCATCCAGAAGATCAACATTCCCACCCAAGTTGGTGTCTCCTGCAAACTTACTGGGATCTTGCTGTCTGATAATTTTTTCAGTGGTTTGAACTTACTCATTTAAGTAATCAATAAAGGTGTTAAATGGGACCAGCCCCAGTACTGAGCCCTGTGGAACACTACTAGTGACTGGCTGATCATTGGATTCAGTTCCATTCACCACCACTCTCCGGGCCTGACCAGCCAGCCAGTTTTTCATGGAGCAAAGGGTGCACTCACCTAAGCATGAGCAGCCAGTTATTGCATAAGAATGCTATGGGAGACAGTTGTCAGACTGTTTACCGAAGTCTGGACAGACACCATCCACAGCCTTTCTCTCATGTCATACTCTAACCTAACGTGGAAAGTTACTGTATCTCGTAGCCTTAAATCTCTACCTGTTCATAACTACATCACTATGTGCAATGCATTAAAAAATTTGTCTTACAATGCCTCCTTCCATTCTCTTGCTGGAAAAAATCGTCCTAAACCAGTCTCCAAAATTTACTTTTCTTTGAAACTCAAAAACAAAACCCTAAATACATGTTGTATTTTAATTTTTCGCTTTATATGAGCGAAAATGGAAGTCCAAGTTTTGAAACAATATCTTTCTCTGCCCAATCCAGGTGTCTCAGAATCCTTGTCAAATCTATTTTTCTTTTTTTCTTAGTTTTATTTTTAAAAATTAAAATTAAAATATTCATAATCTATGCTTCCTGAATTTGATCGGTTTCTGGCCATTGTAAATACAGGACGTATAAGGACCTAAATGCATACAGAAAAATTCAAACTTCTTCCATCTGATTAATCATGTCTGGCCATCTTATGTCACTCCTAGATGCAAATGATACGGGCAGTTCTCACCAATTTAACACAAGAGAACACATTTTTGCTGCAACTTTTAAGACAAACTGTCCCAGTTTTGATATAGTCCCCAAACTATATGTGTAGTTTGTTGTAGTTCCAGTACAGCCTTCAGTCTTCAGTGCCATCTGTGCTGTGACTTACCAGTCTGGTTTGTGCTTTCAGCCTGTCAGTCTAAGAGGAGAGGAGAGGTAGTGCATAAAGAACAGTCTAAGGCCTTAGACATAATTAACGTGTTGAGTATCAAAGCCTGGAAGGCTAGTGAAGATTGTGCTACACATTTGACTTTCTTTCAAGATAGAGGTATCTTCTTTGGAGAAATACTGATAATTACACTGAATTTTCATTAACATTTGCTATCTCTGTGAGACCCTTGGTCAGAGATGGGACAGTGGCAAAGTAGCAGAACTATCCATATTTCAGTGCTATGCTGTCAGACTTGAGGTATTTACCATTATGACAAGTCTGGAACAGGACAGCTATTTCTTTAATGCAGCTAGGAATGACTTTGTCATACGTACTAAAGTGAGTTATTTTCCCTCAAAATGACCTTGTGTGAATACAATATTGGAAAATGTCCATATTTTAATAGCAATAATATTTAATGGCACTATGGGTGAGCAAAAAACCATATGGGAGATGGCAAAAGGGACAGAACAAATATGCCAGGTATGGAACTTGTCTCTGAAAGTAGCAGTAAGATAACTAATTATTTGACATATTCAAAGGTACACAGGCTGAGGATGGTCTCATGTCAGGTAGAAAACAATTCAGCATTTGACAGAGAGACAAGATAAAAGGGCTAACAGATCAATTTTATTTTTTTGTTTTAAGATTGGATATGAGTATTGTCCAAGACACTGACAAATATACATTCAAAAATACATTTAAAAAACAAAAAAACCCCTGAGGAAAGGGAAGCACTAAATTCAGCAGTGTTGTGTTAAGTGTATAGGTATTTAGCAGAAAATAACTCCCCTTGGATTACAGCTGATCCTCTAAGATAAGAGAGGCTGGGTGTGGATGAGTTTAATTTTTGATTATAGCCAGTTTAGCTTACGAGTCTGGTTGAGTTCAAACCAACCCAGTACTGTGGGCCTGCTCGTATTCAATGAGGACTTGCATGATTCAGATTCATGAACAGTGGACTTAATTGAAGCAACAGAAAAGCAGGTACAGGATTGCCCATGATAAGTACACTAACTGCAGAGTATTAGTATGTATTAGTGTATATTGTAACAGAAAGTATAACAGTGATCTAGTAACAAGATAGATGGATAGATAGATAATGTGTATATATAAATATATTTAAAAAATGAATATTCCCAAATGTGTTCCAACACAGTTGGAGTGCAAATCTTGCCTAAAGGCAGCCCTTCAGGAAAGGAGGAGAGACACAGTCCACTGACTGTTCACAGGAGGGCAGAGGTGTTCTCCTCCAACTTTTTCTGAAGCCCCTCTTTTATGCTATAAATATTGGCTGGTCAGAAGGAGATGGAACAATCCCATGTTGGTGGGGCTTGGTGACTTTGATCATACATGCATTACATGTCCAATGTTCTCCTTCATTTGTATCCCAACAGGTGTGTAATCTAATATGTTAATGGGGCTTAATAAAAGTCTCAGTCAGAATTCATAGCTGACAAAAGAGGTAGAATAAACACTTTGGTCCTTCTCCTAGTACTGAGAAGGCAGTAAAGGCTCTCTGACCTTCATCAGCAGGTCTTTGTACACATCCTTACCTCCGTAATGAAGTAGATTTATAATGAGGCTTGTTTTTCACAGCGAAGGGAGTGGGGCTGTTGGCTGGTACAGAGGCTCAGTGTTTTTCTGGGCCTCACTGGAACATCAGGTTGTGAGACCTCTGCTTCTCTTCAGACATTATTCTGTTGTTAGGCCTTGCTTGAGCAAGTGCAAGATAAGCAAGAGGCCCAGTTCATGTATTTCTCAACCAGCCCCATCAGTACGTAACTTTCTTAACACTGTACAATTCTGACCATTTACCGGAAGGGGTAATACTTTGAAATGGTAGAACCAAACATAAACATATCTGGTGTAACTGTTTTGCTTGAGATGGCTTTTTAGATGTAGTAAAGTCACTTTTGGAGAAAAACCCAAAGATTCATCTATTGTAATGTGAACATCTAAGATAAGAGAAACTGCTTTTAAAAGGTCTTTCTTCAGAATGTCTGAAAACTTTGACACAGTTTCACTGTATATGTCTGAAATTAAATGGGAGATGAAACCTTCCAACAATGAATATTAAAGTTTTTTGACACATTTATATGTGAAGATAGATACAAGCCAGTTTATAATAATTGATGAATGTTGTGGCTTGCATTTTGTTTTCTACAAGTACAACTCTTGTGTTTTGCTTTGAGGGTCACAAGGGTGAGAGAACAGATTGGACTGGAATTGTCCTTGCCATCACAAGGTTGAAACCCACCAAGTCAGGTCCCCAGTTGTTTTAGTTTCCAAAACTACAAGTGGAGAAGAGTCCCATCTTGCATTCTGTCAAGTGGTTAGAGACGAGGAATAGAAAGATTTTTCTGAAATTCTCACTTACTGAGAATTATGGGCAATGCAGTTATTTATTTCATGAATTCTTCAGTCAAGAGATTTTTATCCAGAGGTGTACTTTTCCTCCTCTGCTAGACATGAACTTTCAGAAACCAACTCTGCAAGGAAGACAGGCATTTCTTCAGACATTCTGCTGTCACTGTTCTCCTGTAAGGTTATATCTGTTATTTATTGACTTGGTTTCACTCGATCCATAAAAGCTGTGCAAACCTCACAAAACTCAAAACCAATCCCACGTAGCAGACATTTTCTCTACGCAAAACAGAGGTTCCTTGTTTGAGCTATCTGGATCTCTTTCCTGAGAACTGAAGATAGTACCTTAAATAGAGGTAGGAAGATAGTAGCTTAAATGGAGGTAGGAAGCCTCTATTTAAGATGGCTGCCTTGCTGGAATTGGGTGTTTAGAACTCCATAAGGTAATATCAAAATGCAGTGGGATAAATGTGGCCATACATTGTCCTTTTATTCACAAACCCCTTTATACTAAATAACTAAACAGCAAAATTAAAATATTTTTCACTTTCTTCCATAAGGTGCTGTGAAACTGAGCTTTGTTTTAGATAATACAGATGTTCGAGTACTCTTCCCAGTTTTACATAGCCGATTTTCAAAATCCTCAACATAATAAAAACTTGGTTATCAGCTTCTGAATATGGAATAAGAAATGAAAAATTGGGGTTTTTCAGTATTTTTCAACATTTACATTCTTGACACATCTTACCATGCAATAGAAATTCAGGAATAATTCCATGATCCCCATGCTTTTGATATAGAATGTCCTTATTCAAGATTTGATCCTGTACTTTTGGAGAGCATTTATCTTATCCGAATCTGAAGAGGTTAGATTTGCTGTGAAGACTGAATAATTAATCTATTTCATGGATCATTGAAAACCAATTAAGTTGATTATTCAGTTTATTTTAGAATACTTCAAACTTTTTTTTCCTAATACTTCACTCACAAAAAAGTTGTAAATACTTAGCTATCATCAAGAATTGGACATGTGGCATTATTTGAAGGGAAAAACTCAAAAATGTTCCCATAAAATCATAAAACTTTTTTTTAAACCAATTAATATTCTATATAATTTTTAAAGTGCAAAACTATGAAGGACTATGGATGAAAGAGTTTGGCATGAACAGATAGAAGAAAATCATATTGGAGAACACACAACGAAAAAGAAT
This sequence comes from Gymnorhina tibicen, assembly GCA_013399875.1. Classification (NCBI taxonomy): domain Eukaryota; kingdom Metazoa; phylum Chordata; class Aves; order Passeriformes; family Artamidae; genus Gymnorhina; species Gymnorhina tibicen. The sequence continues at coordinate 97,117 of VXAZ01004426.1, read as the reverse complement.
GTAGTTAGCAGATGATTTCTTTTTTTCCTGAATATCATCATCAAAACAATCTGTTGTTTTTTTAGAAAAAACATGTACAGATGGAAGAAGTCACATGGAACATCTATTTTCTAAGCACCCACTCAAAAATTAACAAGGCTGTACTATGAAAATAAGTCACTAAAATTCCGAAATAGTAGTGAGAGGATAAAAGGGCTAATGAGGAATAGACAACTACATGAAAATTCAAGGATACATAACTATTCCTAAGAAAATCACATACTATCCTGTGTATTTCACTGACTACGAAAGCACTACCATCTAGTTCCACCTAAGTGCAAAAACAGCAGAATTAAATCACGGGCAACTTTCTGAAGCTGGAGATACCACGTCTTGACATTACCCCACCACAATGCAGGGCAAGTGAGGGGTTTTGGGGCCTAAATGGGTCTCATTTGGATCTAAAGTCAACTCTTTTTCTTTATCTGTGCTTGATCCCCAAGTACCTCCATCTGCTCTTTCCAGATTCTAGTCCTCACTCAGGGTTGTCATTAAGGCTATTTCACTCTGTGCTTTTATCTCTCAGTGTGCTCAGTCATTTGTGACTCATCAGCACTGCCAGGTCCATGAAGCCTGTTGATCATCTCTTGTGATAGACTCTCAGCAGCAGTAGGTTTTCTTCTGTTCGTAACCATGTAAGCAATTTCTAAATATCAGCCTTCTGCCCTTCTTGGCATGCAGTCATAAATAGCCAACACAAATAGGTACAGCGATCACCTGTTTTTCTCATACTATTCCTCTCTTATTTTGGAACACTGATACCATATTGAATCTATCTGATTTTCATTCCAAGGAAGAAAACTGTGGATTTTTTACAGACAGTTCTTTTCAAAGTTTATATGTACATCAGTTCAAGGACAGCTCTTGAGCATGGACCATAATGTACTAAAAGACATACTAAAGTAAATGCACATTCTGGTCCTAAAATCCAAGGGAACACATCCAAGGGGTGAAACAGGTAGTGTTTATGTGATATGGCCCCGTGTCTAAACAGGAGTGAAGAACTGGGACTGGTATCTTTGCAGTATTTGTAGGAAATGGCTCTCCTCTTTTCTTCCTTGCAGCAGACCTCAGTCCCTCTATTCCTTGTTCTGTTTAATATTTAAAATAACTTTTTGTCCTGGTCTGAGACTTCTCATTTGCTCCCTCTCTGTTCATGCTTATCTTTGAGATGAATTAGGATCCCTTGATTTAAAAGAAAGCTGATATATTTTTTTATGGCAACATTCCCTCTTCTATAGTTTCAGCAGAATTTAATTGAACCTGTTGCATTTCTATGAAGTTATTTAACTCAACCAGTATGACCTACTTGACAGAGCAAAAATGCCTTCTAGAAGATAGCCCACTGTGAAGAAGTTGACAGTATACTGGGGCAAGGTTTTACTTCTCACAAAAGAAGGCAGGAAGTAACTATATTTTCTCTTACAACCTATGGTATTCAGGATGCATGGTGCTATCTGACTCCAGATCTTGATTTCCAGGAGCAGTAGCAGTACAGATAAGGAGCATTATGTTATGAAGTGTTTCCATTCTCTTAATGCAGCAGCATGAAATTCAGCAAGAATGCATGGAAGGTGTGTTGCAAAAGAAAACAGAAAAATCTGGCTAGATTATATGCTTCCAAAAGTGCCTCAGCAGAGACTCACTGAACTGCAACAAAAAATGCCCTGAGGCTCAGTCTCATTGAACATAATCTATTCTAGGATTACAGGAACTCTTTTTGTATTAATCATTAAGAGATGAAGGTCTCTGCAGGAGCCAGGACACTAATATAGAAAGTAAGATTGGGATTGAGGGAAAAAAAGGGTTACTAATCCATTTATGATACCTGATGAATGATACATCATTATGCTATCAATATTTATTTAGAAAAACAGAGTTAGGAAAAGGGGTCAGGTTTGGCAAACATAATAGGACAGAAAAGCCACAGGAAAGAATTGGAGGCTGAGGTAATGGAGATAATGTGGTGAAATCTGAGAGTTAACTTTCTGGTTGGATAGGTTCTGTATCAATTCTGGGGGAACTTTTTCTCATCCAAGTTCAAGAAAAATGTTCTTTTGCATCATGCTTTTTTTTTCTTTTCAGAATATCATTTCATTCTTGATTCATGTCATCCAATTCTTTTTCTATTATGTCTGCACAAAGATTATCAACTTTGTGAGTTGTTTACATTTTTGTACTTCTTGACATTTTTCTTTTGCTATATTTATGCTGCTTTTCATAATTTAATTAATTTGATCTTTTTTGTGATCTTGAATCCTAAATAATTTCATGAAGAAACTGTCCCCCAAATTCATCCTTAATTGAGATAATAATCTTCTTTCAAATCCATTTTAAAATAATCTGTATAACTTGTTATTATAATTAAGCTTTTATCCACAGCTATTCTGAAGTTTTATTTCAAGACCTGTTATAGATGAGTAAGTAGTGTCTTTCATCAGGCTGAGCTAGAAACTAACATTCAATTTAACTGTACAAATACCAGCCTTAAACATATCTTTCAGCTTTCACTTCTGAAATTTCTTACTACCTGTTTTAAAGATTTGAGACTCCAGCAATAACCAAAAAAAAAAAAAGATTTCTTTCCTCAAAGCTACTTGAATTTTCTGGTTTGTACTTCATGGCTACACATGGTACAACTGTCACTTAAAGAAAAAAGCAAAATAGGAACTCTAGGGATCAGTTACTTAATAAAATTCCCACAATTGTACTCTTTCCAGGCTACATTTATTCATTCTGCCCTGAGAAACTCTGTTTTCCATTTTACTAGAGTGACTGGTGGCCTTTAACTCTTCTGTTTCTGAGAGCATTGATCCCAGAAAGATTTTTCTGTTCATGAATGTTGTCAGATATGTAGAATACAAAATGTTTACATGTTTTACATGGAACAGAAAATGTTTACGAAGGTGTTGCCTTCTGGGGATTTTAGGCAGCTGCTTGTGTGAGGGTGTTTCGGTCTCCCTTTGTATTTTTAAAGGGTACAAACTCTTTGAAAAATGCATATGGCTTTTTTTTTTTAGTAGCAGTAATTATCATTAGCTTTTCTCTCAATAATTTTATATCCTTTTACCCTTAAGAGTGTACAGCCATGTCAAAAAATTCCTTGGATACAGAGAAATGCATGCTTATTGAAACTGGTTTTAAATTTCTAGCACCTGAAATGTCTTTTGAAGGAAATGTCATTTGAAGAATGGGACAGTTAAACTGTAGGAGGAATGAGCTGAGGTTTTAAAGGTAAAATCTGATTACTTATTGGGGAATTATTCAATACTAAGGAGACATACAAATAATAACATTTCAGATGTCATCATAATAACAGAGAAGAACAAAATAAAAGCGAACACCAATAAAATAAATAAGCAGTGTCCCAGTTGTGCGAGTATTACCCTCTCCTATTGAAAACCTTCTAAACTATGGGAGCAGTGGGAATGAAAATTGTTGCTACTTCTAGAGTGACTAGCAAATTATGCTACTTTGTTAGAAAATCTGTTTCTGATACATGATGAATATAATGTGTTATGATATCAGTAAATAGCTTTATCATGTATAATCTACTCATTAAGGATACATTTTGTCAGAGAAGTGGAATTTAAAATAGAGCTAAATAATGGTAAAATATCTCAGACTCAGTAAAAGGTTTATACAGTCAAATTTGTATTTATACAAGTCAATCTGTAAGAGAACACAAAATAGTATGGTATGGACTTCTTTGACAGGAAGTGAAAATTTTGTGACAAAAATGGCTGCATGATTAGACCTTTTTCTGACCAAGGACCAAAGCAAACTACGAAACAATTAAATTTGTAAAGATAAATATTAAAAGGGACTTAAGCATTTCTACTTGAATAAATATCCATGGCATTTGAGAAGGTAACACTTTAAAATGAGGAAAGGATATATTTATTGTATATTACAAAACCAGTTTGTAGAACTCTGCTTGCTTTTAGATGTCATTCAGGAAGTCACTTGGCATAAATTAACAAGGAACTAGACCTCCATCAGCTTTCTAGACATGGGGGATCAGATAGCCATCAGCTTTCTAGACACAAGAGTTTTTCTATAGGGAAGGAGGAATTTGGGGCGAGGGTTGTTTAGTTACCTTGGGAGGGTGAGGCTAGTGTTGGGCTTGGGGCTTTTTTTTTTCCTTAGCATAGAAAATACCTAACCATTATAATTTAGGACAGTTAAGAAATTCCTATACCATACTTTGGAGCAGTAGGCAAGAACTGCCAAATTAGATCCATCCCGAAATATTGCAACTGTACATTTTACTGCAACACAGTTCATAGGTGGGATCCCAACAGTTGTGTAGGCTAAGCCCAAAATCTTGGTTTTGAGCAAAGAAACAATCTCTGCATCTATGTAAAGCTGCAGATTTACTTTTGCTATAATTGAAACAGTCTAACTCAAGAATCATTATTAGTTTATATATATTTGCTATTAGAAAACCACAATGCAGTTAAAATTCTTATACTTAAATTTAGTCTATACATCTTTTGCTGATGTTCTTGCTTTTTGTGCTAAAACTGGTGGTTTCATTTGGCTGTTGGTGGGAGGTAATGCAGTGAAAGTTCTCCCCAAACTCAAGGCAAGATGGAAAAGGAGACACAACTACAGATTGTGCGGTGCCACAGGTGGTGTGGGGAAATCTTACAAAACTCAGAACACCTTATGTAATTGTGAATGGGAGGCTTAAATGTGACTGCTACTGTCAGAACATCATTTGTTAATACCCTTCTGTGCCCAAGTCCAAGCAGACATACTAAAGAAAATAAACTCAGAATGTAATAAAAACAAAGAGTTAACTGGAAAAAATGCCAAATGAAGAAGCTTTCATAGGAAAAATCATATCTTATGAACTTCACTTACACAGGCAGGCTAATGGACAATAGGCTTCCATGGCAGAATATTTTACTTTGCCACATGGGTAGATTAAAACTTTCATGTTCAAGACAGTTGTGTTAGAGAATTGTTATTTGATTCTTTCTTTCCTTTGTTTTGTTTTAGTTTTTTTCTGTCCCAGATGAAGTCATGGGCCTTGTCATCATGAGGCAAATGGTATCCTTTGAAAAAAATAATAGATCTTGGCAGTCTGTTGATCACAAGAAAATGATGCCTGCCTTTTAGAGTTATGAAAGGTTTTCCAAATAGCGACTGCAAACCAGCATTGTGGTAGGATCTTTGTGATTCTAGTTCTACTGTCCCCTCAAAGTCTCATTAACATAACTAAAACTACAATTTATTCAGTTCTTCTCAAGTATTTTCAAAGGGGCTTATTATGTGCCTTTCCCCTTGGAGCACTAATTCACCCATTGAGTTCATCAGAGCTGCAACACTAAGAAGGAGCACAATTACACACCGCCACAAATTGCTTAAGTACTTCTAGAAAAGAGGATGCCCTTTGAATTTGTTTAAAATAACATGGATTGATTACTGTCTCAGAGAATTTCTCAAATATTTATGACAACTTTTTCTTTTTCTATTTCTAAAATATAAATAATAAGTTCATTAAGAGATACTGTAGTTTACTTGCAGGCATGTGGATAATAATCAGATACAGTATCTTGCTTTGCTACTGTTCATTTTTTGGTTCAAAGCTGTACAAAGTAACCTGAAGCAACATATTGGGTCTCATAATTAAACAGCCTTATGCCAATTGTGTGTGTTAAATAACAGCTTTACACTTAGAAGAGTGCCTTTTACTCATAAAGGCCTCTGTTGCCCTTTTGACTGCTATGAATCACTTCCTTGATATCAGTAGAATTTTATCAACAGGGATCAATTCATTCACCCGTATGAAGGATTGTGCTTTACTTACATCCTCAAAGCTGTGCTCAGGCGCCCCTCAAGGGATGCCCAGCCTTTTAACTACCAGCACAGTAGGAACATGTGTGGTGCAAAATCTCAGAGAACCAAACACAAGTCTTGAGTGCCAAGCTGACCACAAGCTGTTCAGGTGTTGGGGGGCTCCTCAACTTTGCTGTGAAACATAGTTTCTCCAAAACCAGTCTGGTATGGAAGTCCAAGCTCAGTACAACGTCAGCACGAATTCATTAGTGACACTTAGGGTCAGAGCCGGGCATCTTTTACATCTTTTATTTAGCAAAATGAATATGCATATTGGTATTTGTAGATATACTTGAGTTACAGTGGAAAAACTAAAAAGAAAGGAAGGAAGGAAGGAAGGAAGGAAGGAAGGAAGGAAGGAAGGAAGGAAGGAAGCAAGGAAGGAAGGGCCTGTACTGTATTCTTTCTTTTCAGCTCAGAGGAAGGACCAGACTCTTGCTACAATGTTTCTCTTAGAGTTTCATTTATCTCTAATGTATTTATTCCCACTGTTTACCAATTTTAGGTACATAATGCTTTGCCTTTTTATGATAGAAGTTTGCTAAATTACATACAAGTGTTTTAACCCATTAAAATTTCTTTCCAAAGTTGTTTTGTTGTTGTTGTTGTTTGTTTGTTTTTCTTTTCTATTTCGTCTGTTTATATCTAGGCATGTTGCAAATCTGTTAAGCAGTTAATATTTCAATTTCTTAAGGTTCTTGCAAAATACTTTGTATAATAGCCTAAAGTTAATATAATTTTCTCAAAAACTTATTTTTAAAATGTGTCAAGTTTGATTACAATTCTCAAATACTTCTTGTATTATTTAAAAGCTTATTATTTTCTTTCTTTCCCGTCTAGTGTCTTTAGTATTTCCTTTTTGAATAGGGCCACTTGGGATCGATTATGTTGTTGGGTTTCTTTTAAGGTTTTATAGAAATACTGTGGACAAGGTCTATAACTCCAGGTGAATGTCACCACCACCTTCAGACTCCTGATCTCTACATATGCTTTATCATCTGGTTTCTGGGTTTGCATGGAATTTGTGCGTGCAGCTAGGAAGACTACAAAGGCACCAACCAAGACCCCAATCTAGGCAATCAGTACAACAAGGACTCTAGGACATAACATAGCATGTTTTCAATTTAGATCAGTTTATGCCTACTCTTTAAAGAAATTGAGACCACCCTCCACTGTTCTATTTCTAAAGAGAAGGAAGGCTCATCAAGTTGTTATTATGAAAAAGCTTCCTTCTGCACGGCATTTACTGATCAGACATATATGAAATTCTCAAGCTAAACTCTTATCTCAGAAACTCTTGTCTTAGACCTTTTGGTAATGGAAGCACTAGAATTCTCTGCCAGTTCTCCTTCCTCCTGTGTGCCCACTTTTTATTCATAAGCTGTAGTTGGGGATATAATACCTTTATTTCAGTTTTTAAATAGGTATTTCATTAGAAAGACAGATCAGTCTGATTTTATAATAAGTATATTGTGTGTTCTTACTTGTTCTCTGGACATAAAACAGAAGTCATAAAACCAAACAAATACACAGAACAAAAATACCTCCAAACAACAACAAAACTCCAAATCCATATTTCAGTGGAAGATTTAGAAAATACTTTTCCACTGCATTGGTCTATCAAGTAATGTTTCCATTGCGTACAATTAACTGTACTTCTAAAACAGACTTCAACATCTAATAGTGTATTTCTTGCAGTCTTTGATAGAGCAGGAAATCAGAAAACTAATGCAAATCATTTAAGTTTCTGTTGTTTTTTTTTTTTTGTGGTTTCTTTTCTCAGATGAATTCTGTTTAATATCTGCCTGAATAAGCCTGACTGACGTGGTTTTACTTGCAGTTCCAAAATTACACTGGACTAAAGTGGACAAGCAATTTAAGTGGTTAGAATAAATACTGCACACTTTACAATGTGTGTTGCGGCAAGCAAACAATTTAAGTGCTAACATTACTCAACTTCTAGTTCAACATTTGTTTTTCTCTGTTGTCAGGAAATCCTAATGAAGGAGCAGTAGAAAAAAAATCTTTGCCTAGGAATTTGTAGTGCAGACAAGACAATGCACAGAACTCCCCTCTATCTGAACCAAGTAATTTATTACTATGGTGCCAAGAAGGCCTAAAGAAATCAGACTGGCTGGGGATGCTTTCCATTTTTTCTTCTTTCAATCAGACATCTTCTATTAGATTTAATAGAATCTTCTCCAAGAGCAATTTACCAACCAGAAAATTGTGTTACAATTTAGTAAGTGTTGCTCTTCCTCAGTTAATTCATTTGGTAACCTTTTTCATGCATTATTTTAAAAGTCTTAATCACATTTGCCTGAATCCTAGAAGGGTGAATAAGAGAAATTGAAAATTTTTCCTTTACTCCTACCTTTCACTGAAGCCAAATCACAAGCAAGATAGAACTCTGTGTAAAAACTACCATTTAACACTGGTGTGGTTTTTTTATTCAATGATTAATGTTGCTCTGTATTTTTCCAGCTGGCTTTTACACCAACGCACAGAGTCTGTAATTTTGGCACTACCCCACATGTCAAAATGTCCCCATACAACAAAGAATCACTCACCCTGCCACAGGGGTTCATGATGAAATGGGGTTGACTATTTCAGAGTCGGTGTATGGCTTGTTTCACTCACAGTCTCTCAAGTGGTAACCAGGCTGTCAGAAGCATCTTGAAAACTAGTTTTGTACATGTCTCTTACTCAAAAAGAAGTTTTCAAATAGCAAGGGGAAATGAATTTAAAGAAGCAATGACAATATTAGTTTACCTACCCCAAGGGAGGGTTGTCATACAGTGTCTTTAGCTGTCTCCCTAGTGTCAGGCATGGTGATCCCTGGGGTTTCAGTGGTCTAAGAGAAGATGAGATATGGTAAAGAATGAAGGGCTGTCTTTGCCAGTTTGCAATTCAGAATTAATTTAATCCTACTTTCCTTATTCGATGAAGAAAGAGCAGAAGGCTGGCACTAAGAAAGTAAAGTCCTGATGGCATCATCCTCTTGTCTACCTGTAAAATGCCGAGCATGTGTTCTGGTATGTGCTGCTATCCAAATTATTAAATTGAATTGAAAATGTAGGAAAAAATGAACTTCCTCAACCTTTTTATTTACTTGTAATTTAATTTTATATCTTTAATTGTCTTAAAGGGATTAATGAAGTATTTGATTACAGGAGTTTGTGATTCAGCAGTTTTATAAAGCTGGAAGAAATAAATAATTAACTTTGAAGAGCAGGTAATTCTAAATGCAGGAGCAAGATGTCCATGTAACCTCATCATTATTTGGCACTCATGACTATTGCAAAGAACTTGCTAACTTGCCAGCAGGCTTGAAGCCCTCCCTTTTGTTGCTTGTAAGTGTGAAGGGACAAGAGAATATATCTGGACTGGAAATAATTTCAGAAAGTTCCATTATACACATTGTCCTCTGCACTGTGGTGGTCTGCCCAAAAAATCTGTAGACCAGTTAATCCAGTTCAGAGCTGGATTAATTCTAAACACTGAACACAATACTCCTCTGTAACTAAAAAGCTCATTTTTGATCCAGCAGAATCAAGGAAAATGCTCCATGGCAATGGAGATGCTCATTATAGGGAAATGTTCCTGCCTTGTTGGTTGGCTGAAATGTGGTACATGGAAATTGAACCTTTTACAATCAGGCCATGTATTTGTTAAATTATTAATTTTCATTACACAAGTTTGATCTCATAATTTCTACTGCTGTGTTTTTTTGATCAGTAAATACATCTACAGTAGCATTATCTGCAGCAATATAATTTTTAAAGGCAAGGTTTTTGGTTTTCAAATGTCCTCTAGATATTCTGACTGTACAAGGAGAGGATGAAAGTATCTTGAAAGAGATGAGCAGCTGTAATATGATTCTACTGGTTTTCAGTAATACTTTCAAAAACACTGCAATAACACCTGTCAGTATAACTAGGTTCTGTCAAGTATTATCATAAATTTTAAGCCTAATACATTCAGAGATTTTTTTGTTGTTGTTTTAGTATGTTTGTTTGGGTGGCTAGGGTTTTTTGTATATATGTTTTATTTATCAAGAATTATCAAATATTATGTCTAAACTAGTGGGAAACCAGGGAAGGCCTCATGTAAATTTTTATATCAAAACTGCCATATATAAATAATTAGAAATATTTTTTCTTTTTCTTTTTTTCCCTACCTGCCAAAAATGCTAATAAAAACAAAGCAGAACTTCTACTGAAGTGGGTTTGCAGTTATTATAAAACATAGTCTGGGAAATTAGAACGTACCAGCATTTTGGGGTTGTTTGTCTGGAATTGAGGCATCTAGAAATATTAAGTAGTGCTTTTCATTTAGGCAAAGGGCAAAGACTAATTTGCATTCTTCTATGGCTCTTCCTACGAGCAGATCAACAAAGCAGTGTTGGCTTGAGTCCGGAGGATTCTGGCTGATGGCCTCACTTCCCTGGCTGCCTGGTGTGTGACTCATGCATTTGCAAAGTGTATGAGGGATAAAGGGATTCATCCTGCACCCATTGACTTCAGTGGGACAGTATCAAACACAAAGACCCATTGAAACTCAATGGGACTTAGAATCCTAAGCAGGGCTGTACAAGAAACTGATTCTTTGGTTGTGCCACTGAATTTTTTAATTAGGAGCAAAAGAGGAAAAAGTGGGATGATTAGAAACATATCTGTGCTAATTTTCACAGAAATATCAGAGGTTAAACAAAGCATTGCATTTGCCGTGGATACAATTCTCATTGTGTGGGGGGAAAGAAAACCATTATTTTTTAGTAATTTAAAGAGTTTCAAACAGGAAAATATGTTAAAAAAAAGATAAGCATTTCACTTTGAAAATGTCAATATGAAACCCTCAATTAAAATATATTTTTTTCACTGAATCTTTTAATTGTTTCAGTCTCTCCAGATTTCATTTTTAAAATAAATAGTTTACAGAAAAGAGTATTGTGAACTCTTCATACGAAATTACATTATCAAATTTGGATGTACAGATTTGTTTCCTTAGTGGAGCTAACTTGCTTTGAGGCAAGGGTTTGTCCTTCTTTCACTGTAGTCCTTTCCCTCAGAGATTCCTGTTCTTATCACAAGCTGACTTCCAAACATACTATTGAATCGTCCCACCTTTTAAAAGAAGCATGCACAGATTTTGTCTCAACTAATACCTCAGGCTGTAAACTCTGCTCATTCAGGATCTCTCTCTCAGATAAAACTGATCAGCCTGTGCAACAAACCAGGTGGAAGAACCCAGGAGAAGAGAGAATACTTGGAGACACAGTGACTTGTACTCTGGCTGGATTTTCAACAGCACATTTTTTGTATGTCACAGCCATTGAACAAACATTTCAAAAGTGTTTAGTTAAATATTCCCGTGGATTACAGTGGAATGTACCTACATGCATCCAGAGTCTGGTCTTCAGACCACAGAAGTCTGCACAGCTCTGTAATTTAAATACCTTTAACATTGGACTCCAGTTGAACTAAGTATTTTTTTCTAGCTTAGAATTCTCTCACTCCCCCTATCCTTGTGTAGGAAAACATCAGGGCTTGCAAGTGTTCACCAGACTGGATGGGCTAATTTACAGGAGTAAAGGCTTTTTATAACTTAAAGTCACCTCTGCCACTTTTTGCTGGGTAACTGCACTCATACATTACTCCTTTGAAAGATGTAAGAACAGAGAGTTGGTATCTGGATGCCTAGGACCCTATCACGATCTCCTTGTAAAATTAAAATCAGTCAACTACGAAGTAAAAACTCTAAAAGAAGACAAAACACTGTCTGTCATTTGTTATCCAGATTTAGGTTAGACATTTGACAAGGCATTTCCCAAGGGATATAAAAAAGATACTGCCAAGTTTATGAACTGACTTGGAACATCCTTATAGAGATTGTCTCTTTTCAAGCTAAGACTCTGATAAATAGCTCTGATTTCAGAGTGTATAAGATGAAGAGATAAAATGTTAAGGGACCTGTGGCATGTTACTCGTTTTAGAAAAAGCTTTAATAAAAACAAGCATAAAATACATTATTTAACTCCTTCTTATAGCTAATTTCAGAACAGTGTAAGAACAATTAGTAAAAAGAAAAAAATTCTTTCATACTGTAATCTTCATATGAAATTTTAAAAAGTTAAAGACCACTTACTATGTATGAATTTCTACATAATGGCAAATTAACTACTCACATAATTAAGCAATCTGCTCGAAGTTCTCACTCTGATTTTTGAAGTGCTTATAAAACTAAATTGCTCAAACCCAGGAAAGAAATTAATAGATTTGAAATGTTAATGAGATGAAGACACAGAATTAAAGGAGAAGCAATGGGAAACAGGGATTAAACAAGAATAAATAAAAATTCAGTTGGGAATTAAAAAAATAGACATAAAAAACAGAAATTAAATAGCAACCAACTAACAATATATAAATTTATTGTCCCCAAGTTACTTTAAAATATAAGATCTCACTCATTTTAAGGTATGTTGCTGAGATAGCACTATGGCTTCCCATTTATTATAAGATGTTGGAAATATTGGTGGTGTTCTGCTGGGAGTGTGGCTCCATATCATCATAGACACCAGGGATGAGACTCAGAGCCAGGCTTTTGGAGCCTAAATTTACAGGTAAAATGGCTCTGTAAATGTTGTAATCAAAGGATTATGTGATACTATCAGTGAAGGCTAAAAAAGCTCCTCAGCTGACCAGTGGGATTTTTTAGGATGAATACACTGGTTCTGTAAATTCACCTAATTATGGCTTAGACAATAGCCTAGACACACATTCTACAGTGTACTGTGGAGCCCAATATTACAAGCATCTACATTTAAGTATCTGAATCTGAAGGGGAATTTCCCTCCCTTTTGCCACTTGTTCTCAAAGGATGTTTGTAGTACATACAACACTGTCAAAAATAGCCTTGCATAGCAGATAACAGAAATACATGGTTGGATTCTATTTCCTGAATATTCCTGCTTAATGCCTCTTGGTACTTAATATACCTCTGTGCCCATGAGGCTGGAGTATTCAGGACAAGATATTGGAAACCTTCACACTTCCAGAATGAACATGTCAGGTGCTTGGGAAATACACTGTCTTTTTCCTGAAATCCCTTTTAGTAAGAGAAAAGGAGGTACAACTGTTTGCTTGCTCCAGAAATGCACATAACTCAGCTTTCAAGGGCTCTTTACTGGGATATGGAGGAAACACATTCTGTTCTAGTGATGATTTTCATCATGTTTGTCTTCAAGCTGTTCCTGTCATGTTTAACCAGCCCAGCTAATGCTGTTTCCATTTTCTCTTTGAAAATTCACTTTCTTTGCCTCATGAAGGCATTTTTGTTTTTTTCACCTTGTCCTTATTCCAAATGTAGGTTTATGATCCACAATAGTCACAAAGCAATATGGAAGCTTAGACTGTTTTCTAAGTGGAAAAATATAAATTAAGAGGAACGTATTTGGGGAAACAGGGAGATGAAGGAGAAGAAATCAGTTTAAGACAAGCACAAAAAGATCTTGCCAGGAAAGTACATTTTCAAATAATTTCAGTCTGGCAAAAACACATTCAAAAAGTCCCAGCTCCATCCATCCCAAGGCTCCATTCCCCGAATTTATAAAGAGAAGTGCTTTAAAACAGTTTGTTATCATCCTTGCCTGCAGCATTTCTGAATGCTCATCTCAGCCACACAGCATGTCTCTGCATGTTGGTCAGAAGTTTCAGGAAAACATAGTGTTTACCTGTGTTATCCTCTCAACGTTAATAGTCATGTTGCTCTTGACTCTCAGATGATCAATTCATTCTACCACCTGTTTGCTGGGGGATAAACAATATTGCACAGAAATTAATGTTCCTGCAAGCATGAGTAGCCAAATGTAGTGGGAAGGGCTTGCTGGATTGGAAACAGGTTGGAAAGACTGGCAGTCCTTTCCATAAAAAGCTCATCAAATGCCTGATCATCATGAAAAAAAGAACATGTATGAATCATGAAAAACGGCAGACCTGATTTTGGACATATTTTGGAGATATATAACAGACTGATCCCTAAAATATATGACATTATGAAAAATTAGTGTCTGCTAAATAGAATTTAAAAGTATTAATGCATTAGAAATTGCATGTTTTCAACTGATGGTTTCCCAGCAATTTGTTTTTTACACAAAGATTAGAAACAAGAATGGCTCATACCATGATTTATTATTAAATTAAAAACAAGCTTCTCTGTTAAGAAATTTACTATGAAAGTATATATTTAACAGGGGAAAAAAGCAACTAAAAAAATACATTCTTGTGGTGTTGTGTAAGTATGCTACATATCACTAAATCAGTGCTGTGTGAGCACTGAATATTTTTTTTTTTCCTGCTGAAAAAATATATTAAAATAATTGTTATTTACCCAGGAATAGTAGTAAAGTCCTATTGAATGCTCTTTCTAAGGTAGAAATAGTGTAAATTACAAGATATCAGATTTTTGATATTTGTAAGATCTTTATTTTTTTTAATCAGAAATACTTTACGTTCACAATTGCTACACGTTGATTTCAAAATACCAAACCAAAAAATAAAACTGTAAAATCCTGTCCTTTGAAACTGTTGTTTTATACTTCTTATCTTTCCATCACAACAACTGGTAAAAAATCATTCAGTCTGGAATGAGATGAGGGAGAAGATGAGGGGTCAGGTGTTTATCCATTTAATTCGGAACACTTTTAAAAGTTTCAATTTTTGTAGTCCCAAAGTTAATTTTTTATAGAAAGCAATAACTTGAGTGATTCGTATCTTTATTCAGCAGAAGGTACTTTATTTGTTTCAGTGATGTTTTTTCTGTTTTCTTTACGCTGAGGAGCAGTAGTGGAGTTTATATTACGTTAGTTAGTAGCTTGCACTGTAAAGGGTCACAATTTCACAGCAGAAACCCAACACAAGTTTGGATTGCTTTTCCAGGAACACATTAATACTTAAACACAGACATCTCCAGAGAGGTAGGTATTCATTGCCATGTAAGGACAAATTATGAGAAACTGCAGTGACAAGTAAAATGGTAAATGTAATTATGTGCAAGGGAAATGACAAAGCAAGACATCCTACTGATAAGATCTATTGTTAATCTTTGAATTCCCAAGGGAATGAGACTAAAGTCTCATTGATCAAGCCACATGATATTCAATTTGACAATATGTTAGTAAATACTGTATGAGAAATAATGCAGGATGGATTCCCTAGGGGATCTAACGAGATTATTTTTGGTTTTATTCTTCTATGTTTCACAAATGGAACAGTCATTACAAATTATTTGTCTAACAGAATAATAGAACTTTTCTCCTTACAATCTGTGAAGCTTCCTTTCTTTTTAAAATTTTTCTTCCTCATGCAAAAGACAGACACAGAAATTACAAGTATGACAGTATCACCGAGAATTTTCCTTATCTTTGTGTTTCCTTTGCCTAACAAATTCTTTTAACATAAAAAACGGAGGGAGAAACAACCAGAATATTTTTACTTCCTTCAATATCTGAAACATTGCAATTCCTTTCTTAATTTCTTTTGATTCGAAGAATAAAATAAGAAGAAAGAGAGGAAAATCCTTTTAATTTTTCTAGTTTATTCATGATTTTTTAATAGTATCTTGTATGGCTGTATAGCTGAAGGATATTCTCTGAATATATATTAAAATTCTGGGGCTATCGCTACATAGTTCCACAGAAGCAAGGTCCACGTCCAGTCTATTTAAATTCAAACCTTTAATTCAGATTATATGGAGTGTCTTGTATTACTGTAAAACAAAGATACAGATTGCATTTTCAAATAATGAAATCGATTTGTTTTAACCTCGGATAATATTTCAGAGAACAACAGTATAACGAAAACAAAGAATTTCTGAGATAAATGCATAAATTAGTTTATAATGTCTCTAAAATTCATCAAATGTTTCAGTTATGGACCCGTAAAATTAGTATACTCCAAAACTGCTAATTGCTTTTTGCATATTTTAAGTTTTCAGCGATACTGACAAGTTGGAGATTAGAGATCTGCTTGAGACTATTCAGGCATTATTTTCCTCTAAGTAAATTAACATCTCTTGTAGATATGGCAGTCTGATATAAAAAGGGTGGCTTAGGATCTCCTTTAGAGAAGGATAAGGAGCTGAGAGGCATGGAGATGAAAAAGAAAATAACAGTTTCACATTATCTGAAATGACTGCTTCTCATCTATGGGTAAATGATGACTTTAGGCTGTAAAGATTTTTTTTGTCCTGTTCACATATGAGGAATGATGGGTCACAGGATTAATAGCATTTGTCAGTTGAAGGCAGGAAGCTCTTGTTGCTGTTCTTATTATACCATCACAACTGATCTGCCCAGCTGTTATTGTCAGGGCATTGCAACAATTCAGCAAATTGCATTAATGTAACACAGCATGTGAGGCACGAAACCTGTAGTTGATGGTACTGCTATTGTGAATTATTTGAGGGGAAAAAAATAAATAGAATGCAGTAGATACAGAAATCCTTTTATTTGTTTCTTTCACAATTATCATAACTTTAAGTCCTTTAATTAGGAGAGGGATATCTTTGGGGATTAAAAATTAATACAGTTTAAAAACATGGTGCTTGGTAAGATTGCATGGCTTTGATTCCTTACTTATATCCTTATAAGCCTTATATCAAGACACAAGTTTTAATTGTTCAAGAAAACTTATTCCTCGCTAGAAATTACAGCTAATAGATCTTGGACTTGTAGGGGACTCTAGCAGTAACAGAAAAAATACTCACTGCAAATTCTTAAGGAAAAAGCACCAGACAAAATTTGAGAACTATAGGTCAAGGCATTGCTTTCCCAAATTCTATCTGCCAACACACCTGGCCTTAGTAAAAATTAGCAGCAGGTTAACATAGTGTAGAATTTATTTGTTCAGGTAACTGAAAAACTCTCTGAGATAAAAAAGGTCATCGGTTTCCTTCAGAGACCCTAAAACAAGCTTTGGAGAGGAAAGAGAAAGATCCTTTATAAGTAATGGACTGAATCCTGAAATATCCTACAGTACATGACTGAGAAAGGTGATGGATACAAATCAAGGGAAATATACTGAAATTCATGTTTTTTAACTCTTACTCATATTTTTGGTGGGTTTTTTTTCACTCAGCCATAGGGTGATGTCTGTCTTAAAGTACAGTGTAGAAATGCCATTATTTAGCACCTAAAAGCAAAGTAGCTTGGTCTCTTTCCTTCTGGGAAAGATGAAGTAAAAGTCTGAGTGAAGAAAATGGAATAAGATTTCTACAGAAACAAATAAATTTTTCTACCTGCTTTTCATGCCTTTGCTTCTCTGTATTCTTCTACAAAGAATGCAACCCTGAAGGCAAGTCAGCCAGTCTCCTTTCTCCTTTCAAAAGTTTAAGAAATCCAGGAGAGCTGATATTTTCAAAACATCTCGTAGGTCCCAAATGGGAATTAATTCTGATTTGTCTCCAAAGAAACTTCTTGGTAGGATGGAAAAGGGGAAACATTACCATGAAGCTTTGATTTTTCTTTAAAGAATGAAGGTGCCAGGTTAACCAAGTGAGGTTAACCTCAACCTTTCTATGATCTTGTGATTCTGTGAAGTCTGCAGGAATAGTCTGCAGTAAAGAGTCAAGTAGAGTATACTCTTGCCTAAAAAGCAGAGTATGAGTATTTTATTAGGAAAGACTCTGCTTTGAGGTAGGACTGTAAGTCCTGAGGACTGTAAGACTTGAAACTTAGATGTAGAGAAGGACTGGAGAACAAACAGAGCAATTAATTCCATTCAGATACAAATATTTATCTCCTTCTACCCTCAAAGCAGGTTGCTTGCAGAATGGATGGTTATTTAGCAGGTATCTATAGTTTGATATGATAAAAGTCATGAGCTTTTTTTTTCCTGCTGTGATTTTATATTTTGCTGGACACCTAATTTGAAGCCAAACAGCAAGGCAATTGAAGAACTTGGAGAAGAGATGATGTGTTTTACTCCTGACATAAACTGATTTTAAAGAGTGAAAATTCACTGAAAAGTTGCTGAAATAACACTAAAATAACAACTTGGGAAACAGCCCCCTTAAGAAAGAAAAAACCCAAAACCCAGCAAAACAAAATCTAACCAAATAAAAAGCTTCCATTACTATATCATGCATGGTGCCAATTACAATATAGCAGAATAGCTGTGTAACAGTGAAAAAAACCCCCAAACCTGCTGCTAATTGAAGAGAAAAAATACCTGGCAAAGTTCTTATATGTCTGGTTAGACTGACTATGTACCATGAAAAAAATGGAAGAAAAAAAAAGCTTCTTGTTAAAAGCTATGTCTGTTGTTAATTGCGCTTCATGTTGCTTTTATGGATTAATATCCATCAATGTAGTACACATTACTTTGAAA
Organism: Gymnorhina tibicen; assembly: GCA_013399875.1. Lineage (NCBI taxonomy): Eukaryota > Metazoa > Chordata > Aves > Passeriformes > Artamidae > Gymnorhina > Gymnorhina tibicen. The sequence continues at coordinate 78,845 of VXAZ01004426.1, read as the reverse complement.
GTATCTCACTAAAATTGTCTCTCACTGGTGAAATGGAAGGAAAAACTGCACTGGGAATTGCCGTACTATGGGAAGTTGGAAATTTTATATTATTTGTTTATACTGCTTTAAAAGTACAAAGTGTAAGCAATTCTATTCTTCATAAACAGTAAGTAGACAAAAATCTGAATAAAAATTATATCTAGTAAATACATGGAAGGAAGGAACACTGTGACAAATCTTCATCTGCCATAAACAGGCAAAGCTTTGCTCGATTCAATGGAGCGATTAATTCTATTTCAATATCACAGTCAGAAAAGACAGCGTGCACTTGCACAAACTGGGTGCTCCTTCTGTTCTGCTTCTATGCTAACTGTTATTGTGGCATAAATGTCCATATCAAACCAAACCCACTCTTCAACGTCTTCTGTCATGTAATAAGCATAAAATGAAAATATAGTCTAGTTAATGCAGGCAATTATTTTTTCTAGATATGTCACTGGTACATAGGAAACAAGTTCTTGTTTCATTGACTATGATTTATTGCCGTTTTAAATAATTTTTAAAAAATTGTTTTGCTCACTATGAAGACAACAAACATTCTGCCCTCAGATTAATACCCTGTCATATGTGATTTTTATTATTTTGTCCATTTTAAAATTAATTTTTCAACTATAATTTGATGAGATACTTTATGTACTGTTTTCTTTATTATTGTTTGAGTTGTATTGAAGCTATTAAGAATGCATTTGTCTTTAAGTCATGGTATAATGTGGGTTTGTTAATATCATGTGATTCTGTTTTCTTGGTACATCATTTTACTCTTTTATTAATGTTGCTTAATTCTTTGGGCCAAATGAGCATGATTTACGTACTATCCACACGGTAAATTGAGCAAATTTCTAGTTGATTTATTTTCTCTTCTTTATGTTGTTTTATGTCTTTATGGTGTCTTATGTTGTTTAAAAAATAGAGCTCTGATTTTACAAACTATAAAAAATAAAGGTCACGCTGATTTTATGTTTTTCAAAAATAACCAAGTTTTATTGGTTTATTTCTGGAAAAAATATACTGAAAAATTCAATATGAATACAATTCAATGGAAAATTTCTAGAGTAATAAAAGTTCAATCATTTTATCATTTCCCCTTCCCTCATTTCTTTTAATAGAGTAGGAAATTCTTACAAACAACTATATGTTATTTATATGTGAAAAGAACCTAAGTGGCAAATATAAACACTGACAGAACCAGACTTATATTAAAATTTAAAGTTACATTCAATTTGCATTTTGTCTAATCTTGTTATTTTTATAACTGTCCTGACATGTTAGTCACCCCATTTTACTACAAATTGGAAAAAGTGCGAATTATGAAAATGTACCCAACAAAGATATTTCTTGTATAAACAGGAAATTTTTCTTACAGTAATATGAAATCCTTGATGAATTACAAAAAAAAAAACGAAGCAAAAAAACTCCAAACAAAAGTTTTGTTAACACTAGAATATATTATTCTTTCAAGTCAGGGAAGAAGTCTGAAGAACTCTTTGAAAAATAAGATTATTCCTGAGGCTTAATTTTCTTTTCTGAATGTGGTATTTCTATAGTACTTTATCTAGCAAAGTGCTCTCCAAACTGGGTGCTATTTTGTAATAATCAACCTTGTTCCCAATTGTCAGTGACAAATTATGACTCCAGCTATTACATGACTTAAATTTAGAGACTTAGTATGTGAGTACCACTTCTAGGGAATTCTTATTATTCTTAACAAACTTTCTTACTAGTTTTAATAAAAAACTTCACTGAAAAGTGTTTTTTAGACAGATGGAACTAAATCCTCCAAATTAATTATAAAGATTTCTTAACTGTAAATTTCTTGCTAGGAATAAGCTAAAGTTTGAATGTTTTATGAGTATTACGCCACCATTTTCTTTTTTAGCTTCTAACAGAAAGGAAGAACATGGAAAAAGACCTCCATTAACAAATGAAAAAGCAACTGTTACACATTTCTCTTGTTTTTAAGAAAGCATGAGTATTGTTCTTGATTCACATTGCAGAATTCGGGGGAAATATTGCTGTTGCATTTAGAGGGAAGATATTTAGACCAACATGCATATCTGTGACTAAAGAACTAGGGAAATTAAAGATTTGCAGAAGAACACAATGTGTTTTCCAAAGTTACAAACAAGCACATAGCTCTTGCAGGCTTTATGTCTATAAGTTATTTACTCATTTGACCTCATATGAGGAAACGTCACAGTGACTGAGTAAACAAAGGGAAATGTTTTCCACAATACTTAATTTTTTTCAAGAGTTAATTTGATGTGAATTCTTGCAGTCTTTCCAAGTAAATTATATCTAATTATGAAGCACACATTTAAATGTAATATATAAAGAACGGGTTCATAAGGAAGGTCAGGTATTTTTAAAGTAGTTCAATTGAAGAAATTATGGCTTCTATCCTCTTAGGGAGCAAAGGGAAGAATTTTCTCAACTACACACTGTGGCCCTTGACAGACCAACACAGGCATGTGACATGTGGCACTGGACCAAGGAGTTCCTTAGGACCCACTTTATAGGCATCTTACAATAGTGGTGTCAAAACAGTGAACAAGCCAGGACAATCCAAGTCATGTATATTATGTCCAGACTGCCTCTGGATGTATCCTTGGGTTTACATCCATGCTCTATCTGGCTAACCCAAGGCTAGATTAAAATGCATACGTGTATGTGTATGAACAGAGGAAAAGGAAGAAGGGGAGAGCAGTTAAATACTAGATACATAGCATGGCATAATGGGTGAAAAAAAAATTGAAAAAAGCGCTGATTTTATTATTCACAAAGTGTGTGCTGGAATAGCTGACTTTCAGTAGTGCTTAATATAGAAGACATTTTAATATTCTGCAGCTTAAAAAAGGAATGAGACTGTGATGATGACACATTAAAGTATTCTGTATGTTTAGAAGAACAGCTCTGAGAAGAACACTGTACCTTATTTTCTGGAAAAAACAAAATTTCCTTTTACATCTTTTGGTTACATTCACTCACCTTTTCCGTAGAAAACTGTGCACTTGTGGTCTCACCAACCTCACCCATATGACACTAAAGCCCACATGTTACCAGAAGAAACAAGATCTAAACAGTGTGTATGTGCATGCATTTTGCACAATATTATTACGTTTGCACCTTCTCACAATGTTTGCGCTTCACCAGTCTCTGCTGACCATTAATATTATAGTTATTACATACACATCCTATAGATTTATTACACAGAGTTACACACATCTATGTAGCTTTTGTACAACATTTGTACCTAAATGTAAGAGAAAAAATGAAGGAACATTTCTCAGCCCCACAGTTTATCTGTTGCTATTCTATTTATTTCTAGTTTTCTGGGGTTTTTGTATATACTATTTTCTAATAGCTATCTCCATCATGGTGTCTCATACACTATATTTCATTATTCTGCTTTGTGATGCCTGACTGTTATTGCACCCCTGTAGATGTAAAACCTACTTTCACCTATTCTGAGTTTTTATGTCATAATTCTTTCCTATCTTTACCCCCTGTCCCAACAGCAGTTTTCTTTTTCATTGTGAAGTCTCAGCCCAAATGCTGAGGTCACAGAATGTTGTTTCAGAGACACTTGATACAGGCAGTCCATGACTGTACCTTCTTTTTCAATTTCTCTCCCAAAAGTTCTCATAGTCATTTCAATTACTCTTGGTGTAATGGACTACTAGAAAATGGATGCGCTGAGTATGCAAATCATTGAGAAAAGCTCCTGGCTTAGCTTGTTCTGCTGAAGACCATGCACACTCAGACTGGTCTTCTAGATGAAGTCTGTGCATCACTTAGCACACTTTGTGCTTGGTGCCAGGGAAAACCACTATGGATGTAAGTATTCCTAAAAATATCCAGATGGTGCAGTTCTTGTCCCACTCTGCATGCACTTATGTCTTAGAGCCTCTAGCCTTTAAAGATTCAACTCCATGTTCCAATCAGAGCTGGGCATGAATGTGATTTTTTTCACCTTCTGCAAATACATAATTTTGAGTGTTTACAGTTATCTGGAAAAAAAGTTGGACATCTTCATTAGTCAATTGATTGCCATTACTGAAAAATAATTCTTTACCTCAACGAGTCAGTCTTGCCCTCTGAGTTTCTACATCAGCTCTGTCTCTGACTTTACCAACTCTAGACCACAGTCCTTCACCTTTTCTGCCTCTCTTTCTCTGAGCACAGTGTCATATCTATTTTGCTCCTACCTCCTCCATAGGTGTCTTTTCTCCCTAAGAATTACTATCCTTTCACATTTTTCTATTCTTTTTTTTCTGCTAAACACCTGAATAACTGCACAACGGCAGAACTGCACTGACACTCTCCATTCTCTATCCCATTGCTCCTTAATACACACTTAGTGTTAGTAGGGTATATCTGTTTAGTTTTGTTGCTTGGTTTAAATTTAGTTTATGTAAATCACACTTTCAGCCCTTGTATTCCTAAAATCTTGCATGGAGAGATAGATTTGCTAAAATGGAATATAAGACATTTTTCTTAATCAAGATAATTTGATGCCCTGCCTTCCTCATTCGCAACTGCATTAAAACTCAGTGCAGCTATATTACTACAGGTTAACATTTTTTCTTTTTACCAAGTATCAATGGAATATGTTTTTTAATTCATGCAATTTTACCAAGAGTATAAGACATGGTAACTCTATGTAAACAGCTGTTTTACTTTACTTCTTTAGACTGATGAGTGATTTTCTATAAATATTTTCTTCTACAGATTTCACATGTATAGGAAGTTCTGAGAACCTTTAAAAGTTTAATTATTCAGTAGATTATTCATTAGCTTAAAAATTATTATTCGGTACCTTAAAAAAATACCATATTCAAAAACTTTTATTTCAATCAATATTAATCTCTGTCTTAATCAGCAAGGAGAAGCTAATTTAAACATGATTCTGTTAATTTGTACTCCTGAAGACCATACAAAACTTGTCTTTAGACCGCTGGCTACCGCATGTGATGTGGATCAGACTCAGTATTAGGTGCGAGTTTCTTGTCTGAGATTAAGGTGCTTTCTATACATTTGTCCCCTAGAAATATGTAAACATTTTGGATTGGGTTCTTTTGGTTTTTTTGGTTTTTTGTTCAAAGAGGCTTTTGCTATTTAACTTATGGAATGAAAGGGATATGTTTCTACATGGCTTTAAATTGAGAAAACCTCAAAATTTAGGCATTGCAGTACATGATTGAGATATGAATCTCTCAACTGATGTGATAACAGAACTGTCATGGAAGTACAGAAAGGATGTTTTGTTCTGTGTCTCTTTCCTAGTTAACACAGGGTCTTTTAACTGTAATAGCCAAGACTAAAATAATAAAAAGCCTAGCTTTGACACCAAAATCCTTACTATGTCTGGTACAAAAAAGAAACCAGAAAACATACCTGATTTTTGCAGAGCGGAGTGACAAATCTACTGCCTAGGGCTGTGATATTTATTTAGAAGACATAAGCAGGGAAGAACCATGAAACCACACTGAAATTCCTAATTCATCCCCCCATATTTTGTAATGAAATTAATTGCCAAAGTGAGTACAATAACACTTCTGAATAAATTATGCTAGTCAGTGCCTAGATTTCACAGTGCAAAAGGATTAAAATCAACTGGGGCATTCAAAAAATAAAACCCCTTTAAAACTGCGAAATTATTTTGTTTGTTTTGGGTTCTTTATTTGTTTTTTTTTTTTAATATTGTTGGATACGTTCACTCTGAACATCTTGAGGTGTTTGGCATTTTAGCTCAGTGTTAGGAACATATACCATAATACCAGGGGTGCATATTCTCCCACTAAAATACTTTAAAAATGATCTCAGGTTTTTAAGTGGACAAAAGTAAATTTCATTGCATTGCAGAATCCTTAAACCACCAGTAGCAGAATTAGTTTTAGTATCAAGTGCGTGCTTGCTTTATTTAAAAGAGAAAAGAAATATCCTTTCATCAATATAATCTGCAAAGTCAATAGTGGGACCTGCCCTTTCCCTTTTTCATAGTTGTGAGCAGATTTAAAACATGAGCAAGTATTGTGTAAATGGTTTTAGAACTTGGCAGTTTAGTATGCATTTTGGGACTGAAATCAAAGGCACTGCGCCATAAACTGAACTTAGACAACAGGATCAATTAGCCTTGATGGGGTGGGAAAAGACTGTCATTTTTATGCCAGAGGCCATATTGCTAAATTGCTAGTCTGTTAAATAGAAGAGGGACCAGGACTGGTGCCAGGCCTGTGGGGAAGTGTCGCAGAATGTTTTGCATCCACAAACATCAGGGGTCTGCTTGGAGGCATGGGGTGCATTACTAGGTCATATCTTTCAGTATATACCTGCAAAAGGAATCCATCTCACCTGCTCCATGATTGCTTCCAATGCACAACAAAGTTTAGTTTGTGAGGAAAGTTTAATAAATGGGGATTGGCAGATTTCCTTTAACAGTACATTCCTGAACCAAACAAAAATACTAATGCAAACACAGCTTGGCAGTCTAGTGTGTCTTTGTCCTGTGCACTATCTTCTGAAATTTTATTCTCAGTATTATGTGTTTTCTGGTTATTTTCCTGGTTTCTGGTTTATACTTCTTCCGAGTTCAGTTGATCCAGGCTCAAACCACTTCCCAGCTCCTCCTCATGTGTCCTTGGTTAACAGCTACATTTCTTCTGCAGCTCCTGTCATCCTCTTGACTCGCCTTTGTCCATTCTGCATAACTTGCTTTTACTCACATTTCTGTAACCTCATTTTTTACAGGTGAATGGGATTTTTTCTTTTTCTCTGAGGAACAACTGGGGTCTACATTCTGCAACAGAATTTTTGCAGGTGGGGAGTTATTTTCACCAAGTGATTTACAACAGACAAGATAAGTTATCTTCTCACCTCTCCCTCAGTTGCATTTGTGTGTGGATCTTCAACGCAAAAGCTTACGTAAATCTATGAAAAAAAAGGTTTTAAAAGGACCAGATACAAAATACCTGTGAAATACATTAATATTTTTTTTGTATTCTGTGAATTGTAAATAATTGAAAACAGCTTTTATAATCTGACACTGAGAACTGGCAGTGAGGAAGCATATAATAACCATATATATATAACTGCATATATAGCTGGATGTAGAAATACATCCCAGATATCTAAATATGTGGACTTCTAGACTCAAATGTTAGCAGAGGTTCCTATAAAGGTTATATATTTGCACATAAATCATCATATTGCTTATTAAAATAATTGAAATTATATAATCATAATATTGCTTATTAAAATAATTGAAATGATATATCTACCAAAAACCTTCTTTCCCCAAATTATATAGCCTACAAAATTATATTGCTATCATATTTCCTTAACATTTCAAGGCTAAAAATTGGATGAAATGAATTGGGTAGGCTGCAAAAGACTAAGAAAGCATAACTTCATTAAAGCATAACTTAACTTTTAGAAGACACAGTGAGGACCTTAGTGCCCACTGTGGAACACCAAACAAATCCAGAAACTGATCTGAAACTAACTGCTAATTTTCTAATCACTTACAGTTAGAATTGCAGATTTGGGCAATTGTAAAAAGCTGTATGCTCAAACATATAGTCTCTCAAGTAACTTTATTGTCTCTTTCAGGCAATCATTGAGATAACTGAAAAGTATTAATTTTACCATTGTTATTTACTCTATTTTTAAGGAAAGCAAGATAACAGTAAAACTCTGCAAGTTCAGAATGCATGAACTCCACAACTATCCAAAAAGACGTAAAACCAAATAATTCCAGGTGACAAATAAAGCTCAGATCAGATCTTGAATTCAAAATGGAGAATTATAGTGAGTTTAGTACAAATGCACACATCTGTGCAACGTTAAAAAGTGTTTACCTATTCCTCCAGCATCACCTGTGCTCTCCAAATTATTTGTGATATGCCAGATTCACAAGGAGTTTTGGAAATTGTTGAAATGCTTCTATATCACAGTGATCTTACTAACAGGAATTATCTTCATTTCTGTTTTGTGGTTGGTGTTATTTCTCACATGGTACTTAACGAATAGACTTCTCTGTTTCTGACTGGTCACCTATTAATAAACTACTGAGTGCTGAGGAAGTTTGTAAACCTCTACAGAGGTCAGTGCAGTCACTGACATGTTACCACCACCCTGAAGAGATATTTTTTGTTTTCAATCTATGTTAGTCCCTAGTCACATGGCAGCCTTCTAGAAGAAAAAGCAGTTCTTCACAAGAAAACAGTTCATCACACATAAGATCGTGATGGGATTTCGGGAGTAGGAGCTGAAGAAGACTCGGTTCCTAATAGAAACCTGGTCTCAGCTGTCCAAAGTTCCAACAATTTATGTCTTCATTTTTCTTTAGCTATGTGCTGCAGGTCTGAGAGCTCCTAGCAGTTGTTACTTCTGTCCTTGGTATACGTTACTTCACATTCTAAAAAACTCAGCAAGAAAAGGTAAGTAACTTCAAATTTACTATTTATTGAAGCAGAAATTTATGGAGCTGTTGCAAATGGAATTCCACTTCCTAGATTTGTGCATATACACCTGATGATTTATTCTCATGCTCCATCAGAAATCTCTATTCTGTCTTAATTTGGAGGTATAGTAAAACATCTACAGTCAGATGAGAGGATTAACACAATGCTGAGTATTACTTCTCTTACCACACTGGAGCTTTAGTTTTGGAAATTAAATTTTTATTTGCTTAATTTTTAATCACATCCTTACTGACTTTCTGCTATACTAATGGTGCAGAATTTACAGTCTGGGGAGCAGCATAGATATTTCTTAACGAACGCATTATAATGGGCGAAAGAGAGACTTTCAAGCCTCATGAATCAACTCAGCAGTTGATTGTTGCCCATCTCCAGCAACTTCCTCACTGACTACTGCTCCTTGAGTGCCTCCATTGCTTTTTACCCAGTCTACTGAAAACTGAGTAAGGTGCTTGGCTGACCCTTCCCTGAGCAGTGGGGGAAGCTAGCTGCACATCACTCTTCATCTCTTAACTCTTTCTGATTGTCCTTCACCAAGAAGAGAAAAAAATTGCTAATAATAAGTAAACAGTTCATATTTCTTCTTTCTTGGTCCCAGCTCCAGCTTAGAGGGACCTCTAACATATTAGTTGTTGGTGATTTTTGAGGGCTCGAGGGCCAGTGATTAGTGGAAAATAGCGTATTCCAGGGACATTCTCACTCCATGGACCTCCACCAGGGAAATAAAGAAAAAAGCAGATTTGGAACACAACCCCTCTGTTGGGACTACGTACAGGATGGTTCTCCAGGCAGGACCTGCGCCTGGCTCGTACTGTTATTCTTCCCTATTTTTTGAGTCTGGCACTGTATCTTATGTCATTCCCTGAGAAATGTGCACATTTCACTTTGCTGTGTTATCTACAATGGCAGCACTGTCTTCTGGCTAAAGTAGGGCATCTTGGGATCTAATTTTATACTTCTCAATACCCAGATGAGCACTGTAGATAATGTTCTGCATATCTAAATCCATATGGTATTGCATTATGACACAACATTTCTGTTCAAAATTCCATTATAGTCTCATTTTCTGCAATGATTTAATTTGACTAGTCCCTTTAAAAATGTATCCTTTGAGATAATTTTCATTTTTCTCTTGGCCCTTCATGCAAAACAAACCCATCACAGTACTTTAAGGTCATTTCATATCACATTGTATCATATTTCTTCCTGTCAAATTCATTTAGAAACAATTTGCACTTGATTCCTATTTATTTTAAAACACTCTTCCTGCAGTTTCTTTGCTGTTGCTGGTAGGCATTCTTGAAAGCAGAAACCTCATTAAAAATACTTTTTCAATACCATCTTCATTTCCTGAAATCCTCAAATTCCACTCTAGTTTCTGAAGTGAGATATCCATTGACTAAAGTGTACAAAGCACTCATGCAGCTCAACCTGCAAATTGTTGTCTGTACAAAATAACCACCAGTGCAGGATCCTAGTGCATTTTCTCTGAATTTTACCTTGGGTCTTGCTCACCTTTGACATGATGTAATGAAATTTTGATGCATGAAAATGCTAATTGTATTTATTTTCCTATATATGTGAAACAAGTCCCCACCAAGTGGAAGCCAGTACACCATGAATTCTTGTCATACAAGGCTGACTGTGCCTGCCCCCTGTTAGTTTGCACTGATGGTAGAATCAGGAAGCATAATAGCTTAGAAAGGTTTTTATGTTTTGGTGGAACAATGTAATTAGCTGTATCTAAACAAGAATTACAAACAACGTAGGGTTTGAGAAATCCTGCTGTGGAATAGAATGACATACTAACTTAATTTACCTTTGATTAAAGATCAATATAGTAAAGAAACAAATGTCAGCAATGAATAATAACAATAATAAAAGCTGCAGAGTAACAGGAGAGCTGGCTGCAAGCTGGCACTTCCCACTAAGACACACACCATGTCAAAGAAAAGCTGTTAGGCTGGCTCAAAATGCAGTCATGGAGATTGATGCATTTCAAGGATGAAGAATACTGTCACATAAATACCCCTCCAGTAGAACTTCTTAAACACTAAAAGCAGCAAGGAAAATGTCAGATGAAAAATGCTCTCTCAGTCATACAGTAGAGAATGGAACAAGTCTGAAGCCAAACTTAAATGTTGTGACAGAAAAAAACCACACATGAAAACATATCTGTATCTCTTGGGAAGTATCTGATGTAAAAAGAGATAAAAGATATGAGAGGACATGAAATAATGAGGGCTTTGAGTTAGGTACAGCGAAAAGCAAGATATCAGACATCAAAATCTTGAAAAAAAAGTGGTTACTAGAAATGCAGTATTTTAAAAATAAAATATAGGTAAAGCTCTCTTTTGTTTTTGTGCTGCATCTTTGGCTCTTGGAGAGAAATACAACTGTGCTGTGTAGTCTAAGTCAAAGCCAATATATGTCAGTTCTTTGTCCAGATTTTCCCTTTTATTTACACTTGGAGACCTAGGAATGGAACTACTCGGAATCTCCCAGGTAACCTAGAAGCCCTGATAAAAGGCACTAGAGGAAGAACACTTTGTGCTTTCAGCACTTGAGGATTTTTATGTAGAAGGGAAAACAAGAAGAGGTCATATGTTTCATTCTTCATTTACATATGTGGATACTCCAGAAAATACTGTCTGGAAAGGTTTTGTTATTTTATGTGGAGAAGGGGTGGAAAATGAAGTTAGGAAAACGTACGTATTGCAAAAATTTGTAAACTTTCCATTGATAACAATGGAATGTACCTTATTTCTTATATGTTTATTTTACATTTGAATTGTTGGGATACTACTGCATATTCTCTTTAATTACTACTGTGTCTTAGGGGAGCTGTGGTTCACTTGGTTTATGACAAAACTCCTTCTCTGGTTTGGACTTTGTGACTGGATTGTGTCTAAGTCATCCCCGAGTGATCTTGTTTTCTTTACATGGGTAAAAATTGGATGAAATAAATTGGGTAGGCTGCAAAAGACTAAGAAAGCATAACTTCATTAAAGCATAACTTAACTTTTAGAAGACACAGTGAGGACCTTAGTGCCCACTGTGGAACACCAAACAAAATGGCTTGAATCAAAACTTCATCCGAAAGTGAAATATTATTTATTATGCTACAGCTCAAACAAGATGTTTAGACATTTCCAAACCCCTTCTTTATTTTTCATTTACTTTAAAAAGGTTACTATCTTACTTTTCAGGCTATTTTGATGTGTTGAGAAGCTTTTAAAATATTATGATATTAAATATATAATATCATAATTTCTAGTGGGATAAAAATCCCAGTTTTTACCAGCTGCTAATGGCCTCTGGAGACATTCAGGCTGATGAGGTTTGTGATGCCAAACAACTGTAGATGAAAATATGAGAAACAGTTGACAATAATTAAATAATACAAATGTAAAACCACAAATCTGAGACAAGCACATAATTGTCATGGTATTATTTCATATGATTTTTATGTGATATTAAATACCATTAAATTGTAATACTCTTAGCAAAGCCAAAATAGGAACATACTAATCTGCATATTTATATTTCAGACAGTAAAGAAATAAAATAACACAGTATTAAATTAACATGAACAAAGTTCTCAAGATGTTCCTTTTTTTAAATGTGAAACTGATTAGCTGAAAAAAAGCTAATTTATTGAGTTCACCCAGAAATTTATGGTGAACAACTCAAGAAATGACACAATTGTAATCTCTTTTTGTGTGTAAGAATTATCTCAGAGCAAGATGTGGAATTTTGAAGTGTACCTGTAATTAAACATATTTACTGAACAACTCTAAATCTGCAGTTTATTTGCAAAAGCATCATATACAAGTTCAATATTCAAAATTCAAGCTGCTTGATTAGGTCAGTAGGTGCATGTATCTATCTAAGAAGCTTGACTCTTCATATCAAAATTTTGATACGAATAATTCAGACTTTGCTTTTTGCAAATACTCTTCACTAATATGCTCAAAATTCATCAAATATTATTGTTAGTACTTCTATTCAGCAGAATAGTTACAGAAACAAAACAATACCCAGCTCAAATTACTGAAGTGTCTACATACCTTTCCAGTGAAAGGAAACCTTGTTGATAAACAGAATCTAACATCATAAAAGAACGAACTATTTACTTACTCAGCCTTTGAAGGAAGAATGATATTAACATCCTTGCAATATATGTAAATACGTTAAATACATATGAGTAACATATGTTGCTACTCTTACATATTTTTTTCCTAACAAAACTCATTGTTTATCTAAATTTAAAATATAAAAGTAAAGTATATTGACTTGTGGAGCTTGACATAAATCATAGATTTAGCTGCATTTTTTTGATCCCTAATTTGGAAGATACATTTTTTAGCATTTTTCAGTTGCTATGCTATACACTAATATGGGAAACCAAGCTTTTTTTTCAGTGCCTCAGAAAATACTAACAAAACAATTAAACCATTGCTTCAATGGGAATTGCAGTGTATACAGGTAATAAATATATGGAGCTTATTCTCTTATATCTTCATTGTCTGAGTTGCTTTCCTTTTACTGGCAGGCTTATAGAACTACAAAAGCCATGAAAACTCAATGCTAACTTAAAAGTGCAACCTCTGTTACTTTAATATTTTTATACCGAGTATCAAGGCATTGTTTACATTAGATAATGAAATGGAGATGGGGCAGCAAACACAACTCTGAAAGACTTTCTACACAAAAGGATGAACACGTAGTTATTTGCACAAAGCATTAGAAAATACCGTGATATTTTATTATTAAAAATGCTGCTGAAAAGTTTATACATATGTGTCCAGCCATATATATCTTCTATCATTACTTAAGGCAAAAACCAAAAAAATTGCAAAACAATAACAGAAGAAACCATTGAACCCTGTGTGCCTCTTAAGGACAAGAATATAAGCCTGGGAAAGTACTTTTTGTTTTTGTTTTACAGTTTCAAAGTATATTTTGATATCATTATTATAGAATTCTATGAAGACCCTATAAATCTGTTCCCTCTATAAATCATACATCAGTCCAGATGTATCAAATTATTAAATCAACTTGATTGTAATTACTTTTAAAAGCTAAAATCATTCACTTACAGGAACTTTTTTACCCAAATGTCACAAGCCTGACACAGTACTGTACATATTGCTAGCAGAAGACAATTGGAAGTACTAAACAAATACTGTAATTCACGTTACAAACATACCCAACTGATTATGATGCCAAGCACCATTACCTTTTTTTTACCTTTTTTTTTTTTACTTTTTTTTTAAACCTTTTTCTAAGAGTTATGAACTGCTGCATCTCAGCTGAGGCATTACATAGCTGGTGGAAATGGCCTGGTATAGAGTCAGCATTAATATATTACTTGATGGATCAGTGAAAAAAACAAAACAATTTTCCATTTTCTACTGGTTGTACTTTGGGGTTGCTGCTTCATCGCATTCCAACCTGAGCTCCCAGGTCAGATTTATAGCACATTCACTGCACATAAAGGATTATATCAACCACATGTTGCATTTTTATCATGTCATCGACTTTTTATTTCTTTCCTTCAGAATTTGCTTTACTGCCTGCTACAACAAACAGTTGTGCAGATGAATAGACCTCAGTGAATCACCTTGTCTTTGATTTTATTTGTAGGGGTGACTACTTCAAGGTATTTTATTAGAAAACAAAAAGTGTAGAAAAACAAGAAGAGGTACAAGGCATCTTGTGTTAATCCTTACAGGACATATGATATAGATGCAGTTTAGTTGTGAATTAATAATAGAAAATACATCTGGGATAATCACGTTCAAGTGCAGACCAATTTGTTCAAAGATCTTTGGTTACTATCTCTCAATGATGGAGTAACTTTCAAAGACAAAATATAAAGCAATCTTCATCTGCAAAAACTATTTTCTAGCTTTTCACATTCAAATCAGTTGTTTGAATTAAACTGCTAAGCTACTTTGATAGCTCTGCTTGGCCCCTGTTTTTCTACTGAAGGAAAGGCAGAAGGGAATAATCAGCTAATAATTTTGCCTTTCCTGAAACTGATGCTCTCTGGGATTTTCAATATTGTTCAAATGCAGAACAGCTGATGGTTTCTCTGCTTCTCTGCTCACTGACTATGGGACTGCTGTGCAATGAATCAGCAAATAAGAATTTTCTGACAGGTACACTCTCAAGCGCAAAACAAGATACTGGGTTGAGAAGTTCTTTACACACTCATCACTCTGAACAGTTTGAAAAACAGCCAGCCAACCAACCCTGCATTTCCCAACTTTCAAATTGTAGTTTGAAATTTATTTTGTTTAGCAATGTTAAGGAGGTGCTTTCTCAGCTGAGATTCCACTGCAACTGCTGGTGAATATAGAGCTAGTTTTCCTCAAAGAAGGCTGACCAAAACACAGGCTTTCGTTGCTTTTGTCAGGGCACAAAACTCTTCCTAATGTATCACAATAACCAAGAACTACAAACTGGACGCCAAATATATATTATTGGATGTTTCTTGGTTCAGTTCAACAAGCTTAAAATAGTAATTAATTTCTTTTGTATTTTTTCTCTTTGTTTTCCAATCCATTGCTGTGTTGGAATTTAGCAAAGGCTAACACAAAATTAAATTATAGAAAAAATGTTTCAGAAAAGAACAACAATCTCCTATGAATACTTTAACATGCACTAGTGTAACCTGTAAGAGAAAATACGCAGGTCACACAGACAACTGTATCCTCTGCATGACACCATGGCCTCATATAAATGAAACGTTAGAAAAAACTCATGGTTTTTGTTAACCACTAGTAATTAAGAAGAAATTCCTCCTTTGATCTTGGAGGAAACAGAGGTCATATGACTAATGTATATACACATAGGTCACAATCGAATGCACAATCTTTCTAAAAGCTCTTTTCAAACTGAAAACATCAATAAAAGCTGCTTCTTTTTTTGTTTGTTTTTAAACTCACAGCTATGTACATTTTTACAAAGTTTCTTTAAATATAGTTCAGGCTGGCAAGTCATCTCTTTGCACAGAACTATACGTATTTTACTGCATAGTCAGTCCTCCTCTTTTTTTTTTTTCATTTTTGTTTTTAATAATAAAATTCTATTCTCCCCATCTGAATTACAGCTTCATATGCTGGGTAAAAGCCCATGGTGATGTCTTTGTTTTATCAATGGCCATTCATGGTATGGCACATAAAGAATCTTTTTTATAATTTTATTTATTAAAAAAAAAACCAAAACAAAACACCTGTACAGTCACTGGCTCTGTGTTCCAGACGACTCTGCTTTGCTTGTTACACTTAAAACACCATTTTAAATGACTTCTTCTGGACTTAAATTTCAATCAAAGTGGCTGAGATCTTAAAGCAGTATCGTAACAGCAATGTACACTTTTCACATTTCACAGGGTTTGTAGTTGATCTTTAACATCAGTGAGTTTCTGTGGGAAGGATCAGTAAGAAAATAATGACTGTCCTTCTCTTTTACTTATTTTTACTTTAGATTTTGACAAGGTGTTCAATGGATGGTAGATAACTTTTTCCTCTTCTTTTTTTCCTTTTTTTTTTCTTTTTTTCTTTCTTCCAAGTGGCTTGTGACGGTAGATGGGGAAGGGCTGAGCTATACCCTAGTGGTCGAATGTCCATGGGGCAAATTTGTACTGTTTTGTCCTCCACTGAAGGTGTTGAAAGTATGCAAAGGCTGCATTCCTGTTAATGTATTTGGAATCATGGTTATGGTGTTGGGTGTCATTAGCGGGATGTCATCTGGGGACCTTCTCAAAGTGAGCGTGTAGTCGGGCGGACAGGTGAGTCTCAGCGTGTCATGGGCCTGCAACGATTCACACTCGTGGTCATGTTCTAGCTGCTTCATCTGCAAGGACATGATCTCTTCATTTTGTATGTGTGCTATGTCATTGGTGGTGTTCCTCTGGGGGCTGGGGCGCCTGTGAGTCTCATGACGCCGCTTGTCCTTCTTGTAATATAATGCAGCAAAAGCTAAAATATTGAGGAACAGCAAGGAGGCCCCCACAGCAATGGTGACGCTGAGCTCCGTGGAGTAATCTCGCTTGTTTTCTATCAGAACTGTTGTATCCTCCGGAGCTGTTTTATGCGTGTCTTTTGAATGTTTGGGATTGTTGGCAGGTGTCATTGCTGGGCGTTTGGTGGCTGGCCATAATTTACCAGGAGAACGTCGGGTCACATATGGAAATGAGGTCATGTCAGGAGGGGGGACTTTAGTTGTTGTGGAAACATACTGAAATATTTCATTAAGGTTGTGAAGGTGTGGTACGAGCTCCAACCAGAAAGCAACTTTTGTTGCTCGATAGTGATCACGAACTCGGGGTTTCAGGCCAATATGTAAATAAAGTTGGTCTTTAGGATTGTATTTGGACCAGGCCACTTCTTCAAAGCGGTTCGGTTTTGTGTGGATGAACTTTGTGTCCTGTGGAACAGGCTGGTTTGGATCTCTAAAAAAAAAATGAAAACAGACAATATTGTAGTCATTAACCTTCCCACAAAAAAACCAAAACAAAACAAAAGCAAAAAACCACCAAACCCTCTCAATCCTATAGTTACTAGTTTATCCAGTACTTACAGTAACCTAAATGCAGAAGCTAAAAAGCCCTCCCTAAGTGAAGAACAGCTGTTAATAAATAATCAAAAGAAAATTACTGTACCGTGCATCTCAGATACTACAATCTTTTTTTACATGAAAATGCAGAAATCATAGTGTTTCAGCTCCCAAAAGGTCATTTGAAGTTCTGTGATTCAATACCATACTCCAAGGAGTAGGTCTTAGAGGAGTAGGTCTAAGATAGAGTACTATCTCAGAGAGGTATTAACTACCTCTTCCCATAGTAAGTGTGTAGGTTCAACTCTTCTCCAGGTTTGATACCAACTTTCTCATTTAAGGCACCACTACTTCCATTGCTGTAAGTAGTAAATATGGACATCTAAACCCAATGGCAATATTGGAAGTCCTTGTGAACACACAAAATTATACTCTCTGTGTATATTACAAGAAAAAACCAAACCTTCAAAACCTGAAGTAGCAGGGCTAGTACATGTACCTGGGAACTATTTCTCTTTGTGTTCCTTTACTGAGCTATTAGTCCTCCTGCATCTAGATATCTACTCGGGGAAAAAGCCTTTCAACTCCCTTTGTGTCACAAATCTTTCCATCATTTCCACTAGCAGATGACTATTTGAAAGTTCCATGTGATCATTGCTATGAAGTACTGTGCTTGATGGCCAAAGGACAACGACCCTTAACTGTGACCCACTATACAGAGATGAGAAATATATTAACTGGGATCAACAAGTTTTATACTACTTAAGTAGTAGTGGCAGAGATAAGAGTAGTACACAAGTCAGAGATAATTTCAAAATTGGTAAGCTAAATAGATTTTTTCTTACGGGTTCAGAATAAAGACAAACCAATGCCACAAAGAGCATTTAAATATGGTTAATGTATGCATATCCTTATAATTTTGGTTAAATTTAAATAAATATGAGAAAAATACAGAAAGTTAAAATTACTAATACTAAGTTTAATAGTACGTTGTGCATGAGTTTGAATCTTCTTTTCTAGCAATGAGTATTTTCTGGGACTTCGTGATATATTCTACTGAGAGTACATTATTTATTTCCTGTGCATTACTCAGAACTTTCCATTCTCCTTTTTAATTCATTCATATGCATTAGCTTATTTCCTGTGAAAACAATTCTAGTATTTTCCTTTTCTTCCAATATATAGTTATGTATATTCTGGGAATACCAAGCCCCATCAGAACAGATTTTAAAGCATCCTTTTTCTTTTTCCATTTTCAAAAGCCCATGAAATTGATAGCCTACTTTAGCATTCCTTTGCTGTATATAAAGACCTATTTCTTAGTTCTTAAACGAGACAGGTAATTTGACTTTAATAATCTTATGATTCCTGTATTCTTTTTTACCTGAAAGAATTTATCTTACCCTTTTTTGAGAGAAAAGAAGAATTATTTTTCTATATAATTTTGGTATTTTGGCTTACTTATGCTTGTGGTTTTAGTTTTAGGGCTTTTTGGGGTGGTTTAGTGTGCTGAATTTTTTTAAAAATATTGAAATATATCTAATCTTTCTCATTTCAATATGATATAAAAAATACAAACTAGGGGTTCTGAAACTGTTATCATTTCTTTCTTCCTTCCTTCTTTCTTTCTTTCTTTCTTTCTTTCTCGCTTTCTTTTCTTCTTTCTTTCTCTCTTTCTTTCAACAGTTAGCCAAATTGTGTTAGTTTGGGAAAAAAAACCACAATTAATTGGTAATTTTTCATCCCAGTTCAAACTAGAGGAGTAAAGTTCCCTTCCAAGCAGTACAAAAACAGATGTATGCTGCTACTTTGAGGGATTCTAACATGCA
This sequence comes from Gymnorhina tibicen, assembly GCA_013399875.1. NCBI lineage: Eukaryota > Metazoa > Chordata > Aves > Passeriformes > Artamidae > Gymnorhina > Gymnorhina tibicen. The sequence goes on along the minus strand of VXAZ01004426.1, from coordinate 59,926 downwards.
TTGAAGAAGGAAATAAAGCTATTTCTTTTGTTATTAAAGAAAAGACTGAAAGATTTGGAAAATCTAAAGGCAAAGATATTGGCCCAATTCAATATATCTACTTTGACAGAACTTTGGGGTTCAATATATGAATTCTAAAGCAAATTAAAAATCAACAAGGATATCAAAATGCAAAACATTTTTTCTTTTCAGAAACTCAAAATACTGCAAGAGTTCTGGCACAAAATCTTGTGTCATTCCCTCTTGCTGTTCTGATTCACATCACAAAAGACTCTGGGAATGGTCCTATAGAGAACTGATTCCTTAAGTTAGCTCTTGTAAACCAGTCGCAGTTGATACACACTATAGGAGATGAAGAAGCTGAGCACTCATTTTAAAAAGCAGCCAAGTTGGACATGCATTTTTAAAATTTTTGGTGGTCCTATAAAAATTACAGCAGATGATTATTTTAGCAAATAACATTTTTTAAATTAGCATTCTCACTGTGGTCCCTTCCAACCTTATCCATTTCGTATCCTGTCATTCCCTTCCCCTACAAAAAGCCTACAAAACAAGTAAATATCTGCCTCCCTTTCACTCTCTTCCATCCTCTACCTCCATCTGTCATTTTTAACTATATTTATTAGGAGCAGCCAATTATGCTGCCGCCTCCTCCAAACACAAGAGAGAAAATAACATTACCTGAGTCTGGGATTGTATTTGAATATTTGTTTACATGGCTGTGTGTGGGCATGAAGTTGTCAATTGAAACAAGAAACAGGAAAAAATCAGCCAGCCCTACAGACAAGTAATTTCTTTGCTGAGGATATCAGCGCTCTGCCACTGACATCAATTATAGGGCTGATCACTTAAGAAATGAATAAAATGGTCTGAACATTCTCTCTGAATTTGGAAGATGGTTATCTAAATGATATATTTTTTTACAAAAAAGAGGAATAACTAAGTCCAGACCTAAATAAAGGATCTAATAATGGCCTTGGATCTTGGTTTTATAGACTAATGATCATTTGTGAAAAATATTCAGTAGATACAAACAAGAGAATTTTTACTTTCCTTGGCCATACAGCTATGTACACTACAGAAAACTCATAAGGTTACAACTTACGACTTGTGAAGTTTCTTTTTCTTGGGTAGTTGGGCAGCTTATCCTACTATGAACCATTTTCCAGTTTTATTGGTAGGCATAAAACATAGATGTACAGAAAATAATTTCTCCTATCAAATCATCTGTTCAACAAAATTCTTGATCTGTTACTTGAATTTCAATTTTTCTCTTGCCTTTTTAAGATTCTCACAACCCCTTTGTGTTTCTAGATGTTCTTGAGGCTCAAGTGTGTAATTTCATAACAATAGCTGCTAGGAAACCTTCCTTTAAATACCCACTGCAATCATGATGATAACAGTATAATCTGAACAATATATTTCTAGTTCAGTACTTCTTACAGTATGGGCTCTCATAGGGAGGAGATTTCTTGTTTCCCAATTTGCCAGCTGGTAGGGAGGCTTTTTTTTTTTCTTCATCCTACTGCTATAACAAGATTGATTATTATTGTTATTTATTTTGCTCTCTCATTACTTATTTTTACTACCTTTAGAATTCAAACAGCTTCTACATCAAAAAATGTTCCCATCATGAAATGCCTGAACTTCTTTTTCCATATGACAGAAGACCATATCTTACCTAAGGTATATTTTTATTAATGTGTAGAATAATCCCATTTCACCTGTCCCTTTTTTCCTCCAAGTTTCAGTCTGCACCAGTTTTGCACAACTTAAGATGTTGCTGTATATTGTTGTTCAATTCACACCTCATGAGCTAGAGATGTAAAATCAAAGCATCAATTTTTTCTCAGGTGATATAAAGTAAATATGCCTGCAATGGATATTGACTGAAGAGCAACACACACTCCTGTTCACAAGGTAGATTAGTACCTGACCTGGAGGGCAAATGAAGGAACTGGGTATTTCATATCTGATGATATTTTCATGGGAAGAATGATTAATTAAGTTTTCTCATATCCCAAATTCCATATAGGATGGTGAAATACCATCTGTGTTTTAAATACTTCTGCCACAGCACTGACTATCACTCAGGACAATGGAACTGTTACATTAATGCACCTGAAGTGTCTTAATTTCTGTGTCCTTCTCTAACTTCAATAGATAGCAAAATGTCTTCACAGTTACATAGTCTTTGTCTCCAAGACTCTGAATGGCCCCTAGATACTTTATTTTCTTTCAGTAGTACTCTTTTCTCTGTATGATTAAAAAAAATGGAAGAGAGAAGAAACACTGGCTTTTCTTCCTTCTTCTGTTGATTCTTTTCATGCTGTCACAATACGAATAATGGTGCAGCCACTCCTGCATGAAGGACTGGTACGCAGGCATATTTTCCCTTACCTCCTTTCCTCAGTTATCACCAGGTCCAACTGTTGCCATGTTGCTAGTCAGCTAAGGACTAACAGCTAAGGACTCCTTATAAGTACGAAGGAATGCAAACCATAACTACACTGTTTTGTTTGACTAACACAGATTTGCCATTGGAGAGAGTTATTTCATCAGACAAAAACATCAAAAAGAAATGTAACGGCCTCATCAAAGAGTTCACTGAGAATTGATTTGAAACTACACTCTAATAACTGCAAGTTTAATCATGTCTTCTATTAAAGAACCAAACTGACTGTAAAACACAGACATTCTTAATAACTCAGTTAGATTTGTGCTTCAGAATCAATGGAAGCAAAATAATTCTGGAGTATTTATCTGAAATACAAAGGAAACAAGGATATATCCTTTAGATCTTTATCTTTCCCAATTATCAACACAGACAGAGCTGGATGAATGGCAGCAAGAGTAGAGTACTGTAATTCCTCAAAAACAGGGCAATTTTTAGAAACCTGATAGATGCCTCTAATGAGAGCATGGCTTTGTATCTACTGTGTGAAACTTCAAATCCTTCTTCACAAGAGCATAGCTGGCAGAGTATCTATGAAGGACTGGCACACAACCCCTCATGTTCACTCTTCCTCTGCTGATGTGTCTGCAAAGGAGGTAACATGGCCCTAACAAACAGAACACTTGGCATATAAAATTACCATTACAGTTAGGATAGCACTACTGGCAGCAGACTGAAGCTCCAAGTGCACCTCTTAATGAAGCTCTCACATATAATGAAAAGCTGTATTTTCATGTTGTTTTTGTATTCCAAATGTAGTATCTCAAACTTACTCTATAACAAATTGTTTTCCTATTTCTAAGGCATGTTACAAACATAGTTTTGAAAAGGCCAAAGGAAAGCCTCTTTATAATAATAATCACTGCAATAAAAAAAGAGTCATAGCTAGGCAGAGAATGGAGGATTAGCAAAATGCAGCTTCCAGGCTTTCATTTCAAGCACAAACTATTTGCCATTAAACACTTTAATTGTCACCTCCTATTTGCTAGGTTCAGTAATCGACTTTAGAGTTAAATACAATAAAAGCACTGTGCCTTGTGTTGTGTCTTTCACCTACTGATTTTACAAGATTGACCTGCCCTCCAAAACCAGCCTTGGCAGTAGGTCCATTAAACAATGTGTCTTTTTTAGCAACGGATGGCCTGTCATTAAAAGCCTAGCACAGTCCATCTGAATGATGTACCACCTGAGCCATAATTATACAGTAAGTACCTGGATACAGCCTCTGTGGGAGAGTCATCGAGATTGGAAAAGTCTCAAAGACATTAAAAATAAATAAATAAATATATCTGCAGTTTTAATGTTCAAGTCTTACCTACAGGGAAATGTGAAATAATAAAATCTTTCAGTTAAAAGATTTTTCATGTGTTACCATGGGTACAAACACAAAGCAAGACAAGTTATATCCTAATAAGGATGGGAAATGATCAATAAAAAATAGGGAGGGGAAAAAAACAAAGCAGAGCCCCCAGCAAAGCAATCTTGAACTGCATCACTCATCTTGAGAGTTGAAGGATCTGAGTGTGTAGAGGGATTCCAGACTGTAAGTGAGTGAGTAGAGCAGAGAACAGTTACACCAGAGAGCCCCTGTTGCTCGAGGCTTGAGGTGCTGCAACCTTTGCCTTTCTATTTGAGGAACCAGAGGTGCAGAACAAATGTAATCTTAAAATACTATTTACCTCCAAGTATTCTCTTGTACTATTCAGAACAATTAATCATTGTTCACACAAACAAAGAAAAGACCCCATCAAGGTAATATGTATTGTGTTGCTCTTTTCCTTTGAAAACTGAAATTTTACAGCTAGAGGTCATTTCTAATGACACATCTTTCAGACTGTCTGTAAGGAGTGAGCCTGTAATAGAATATATAGCCCATTCCTGTCTCATCAGCAATGGGAAATTTTCAGAAATGACTAATGGCTCTCCCCAAACACCTGTTTTGCCTTTAGGTATAGTGTGACAATGGCTTTATAACCAGAGAACTGGGTATAGCCTGCTGAAATTAGCTTTCAAGTAGCAACAGCTGGAAAGTGCTTGAAATTATGAGTAATGGTGGCAGCTGGGACTGTGAGAAGCTCCTGTCAGCCTCAAAAACTGCTTAAATACAACTTCTTAATCTACAGGGAATAGTCATAAAGTAATTGTAAACAATAGTAAGACTGTGGAGACCTTGCATCTCCATAATAATTCCAATGAAGTATATTTGTAAGGATCCGAAGTCCTCTATGTATATGTGACATTTCATCTACCAAAATAAAGACAAACTGAGGGTATCATCATCTCTGAACATGTGGTACAGCCAGCATGCAACACTGTCCATAAACCAAGATTTCATCATGAAGTTTGCCCATCCCAATACTGATGACTTCTTGTTGCCAAATACATCTAAATATTACACAGTTAATTCACTTACGTTGCTGAACTCTGGGGTTTCTGCATTCAAAAGTACCCGTTTGTTTAATATGCAGTGCAACAAAAGCTTTTTTTTGCCTTGTAAATTGTCCTGAAGCGTTTGATTGGTTTTTACTCAGTTTATGCTTGAGATTCTTGTTAAGATTGCAAAATCTCTCTCCCTTGAACATCATTTAGATTCATGGAAGGCTGCAAGGGCTGCTAAAGCCTCTGAGTGTTTCACAATAGGCATCCGAGTTTTTCTTATATATCTGCACACCATTCACTGCAGTGCAGTAAAGATGCAGTTTCCAGAGCCCAATCCTACCATTAAACATTCAATGGAAAGATTTACAGCCCCTTTGTGCCACAAGTATCTTTGTTTTAATTCAGTACTGAAGACTCAAGGTTAACAAAAAAGCCCTTGCTGCTGAACTAAAACACTGCAATACTCTTTAAAGGAATGCTATAGGAAGAGAACAGAATTTATTAATATTGCTCACAGATTAAGCTGCTTTGAGGGTTCTTCCCTTGATGTTTACAACTCTATTTCAGCAAAATATTGATGTCTTTATTTTGTTTTGTAAGCAGAATTAATTTAAATTTTTAACCTTCTCAAAGCAAAATTTATATCTAAGTCTCTTCTTCATTCCAGTCAAGTACTTATTATTGCCATTATAGCCCTCAGCAGGAAAAAATTTTCCAGTGTCTGCCTTTCTGTTCTAATTCCTCCCTGAGTCCTCATCCCTGTGAAGGTCGCTGAAAAACAAGAACTTCCTTTCTTTTGTAGCAGATAAGTGCTATCTGCCTGACAGTTCCTTCTTCAAGTAGCAGACATGTTGCCTCTGATTTTTCAGTATCTTAGTGAACCACCTTTTCTCTCAGACATGCTTTTTCTCTTAGTAATTGTCCTATTTTTTGAACTAAAAATACAGTGTGTTATTATTCTCACTCAGCTACTGAAAGAAAATAGTTTGAGGGAACACACTAATTAAAAATCTATTAAATATGAATAAGCCTCATTTATGTCCTGTCTTAACACAAATATTTCTATACTGCTTCAAAATCAGATTTTGAGGCCACTGGAATGGGATACTGACTATTTTAGAAGTATGCTATCAACAAAATGAATGCTGGGGGTCACACTTACCCAGTTTTGGCAAAGTTAGTCCAGTATGTCATAACCACTGCACTGAGCATGACATCATTCTTGGAAAAGTTGCAGTTGAACAGTTCTGTGGGACCAATCATAGGAATCCCAAACACATAAGGGACTTCATCACCATGAGCTGAATCAGCCCAGCTGGGTTTCATTTCACTTTGGCAATGGTGATAAAATGCATAGAAATATGTTGGAGATCCATACTGGGCATGCAGGTCAGCCGTGGCAACAGCTGGAGCAACCCACTGGTGGTCTGTAAAAAGAGCAACCAGGGTCTTCCGTCTTGTTTCGGGGTTTTCTTTGTCTGCCCAGTCGGTGTACATGAATTTAATGGTCTCTCGCAGTGTATCCTTCCCTTCTGGATAACCATATAGATTGTCCACAAAATTGGAGACAGAAAAGTCAAAATCATTGGGAGAAACACCATCTTCATTGTCTACAATGCCATCCACAAATTTTAAACCTTCCCCTTGATTCACACCCAGCATTATATCATAGTTAAGGAATTCCCCTTGCTCCATTAGAATCTGAGGGTCATCTGGAATCACGTCTCCATCTATCACAGGCCCAAAGGCAATGTGGTACGTGGCTGGAGTGATAGTCTGTTGAATGAGTTCTTTGTAATTCTTATTACGCAGACATTCAACCAAATCAGTGGTATCCAGCATGTCGCAGCCCACTTTATCTGCCAATATCCGAGTGTACTTGGCAGGCTGATAGTTCACTGCCCAGCTGGACAGGGCTGTTCCACTCTGTATGATTGCCTTTTGGAACAAACCTGCAGGTGCAAATTGTTTAAAAACAGATCCAATTAGATATTTTAAAAAAAAAAAGATATGTATATATCAAAAAAATGAAAAGTTTTTTTTACTAAGGAAAGAGAGTTTTGATTACAGAATCCCTAAAGGATACATACACTGAAATTTCAAATCAATTTCCACAGATCCTACTCACTGCTCCCTTTTTATGCTATGTCAAATAGGCTACTAGTTAAAATCTCTCTTCTTGATGCTCACACACATAAGGCATGAAGGTTTCAGGTTACTGTTTCAAGAACAAAACTCATTCTTGTACTGCAGTTTTCTTGTGTCTTTGATGGAAGTCCTCTGGCTTTACCACATCTGTAGTCCTGTGAAAATTTCTTTGAAGGACTGGCAGCTAAAAGCAATCATATCCTCTTTGACATGTAAATGACACTCATAAATGCGCCTTTCAGTAGTTTAAAGGTCAAATGAAAATTACACATTCTCATTTTCTTCACAAAACCCACTCATGATACTAACTTGAAAAAGTCTGATCTATTAAAAGTAATTTCATATGTTTGAATCTTCTTCTCTGACATTTTTTATTTACCATTTAATGTTTAAAATTATTCTTGTGTGTATATGTTAGCACTGTCTATATGTTGAATTTTGTGTGTGTGTGTGTAACCCTGCCTATATCTTGAATTAAAATATATTTAAATTTTTTTGCAAGAGAGTAAGATGAAATTCAATGGTTCTTTCTGGTTGTTTTGTGTACACTAATATAAAGAGAAATGAAAACCCAGTCTGAAGAGCTTCTTTGTTTAAAGCACTGAAAGGCAGGAGGAGCTTACTGGTGAATCTGCCCCATCTATTTTTTTTCTGGTAAGACCACTAAAATGGCCTATTTTATATTTAAACTGAATACCTGGGTGTCTTCTGCACATGGTTTCTACTGTCAAGTTCTCAAAATGTCAAAGACAGCTACAAAAGCATGTGGGGATTTTGTTGATATACCTTTGAGATTATTACTGAATGCACACACTACAAAATTTCAATGATTTGATCAGCAAGGTTTCTCATGGTTCCATCTGCTTGATTTTGTCATGGCTTGCTCAACAACCATTCACTGAAATCTTATTTTACCAAAAGACTGAATAGTCAAGCATAGTTCTATGTATTTCAAAATGAGGTGTGTTTACCAGTCACCCTGCTGTAACTTCTTGCTAGGGCTTAGCTTTCTGTTACAAATTTCTGTCTCTTTTAATGTGATAGAAGTGGCATGGATTTATAAATACAATAGATATTTTCATGTTGTCTTCTTTTATCAAGTATTTGGTCTTATCACCAGGAATATTTATGGTTCAGTACTCGTGCTGCATATTCTTGGGGTCTGAGTTTGGGTTTATTTTGGAGGGTGAGGTGTGAGGTTAGAAATCCCACAGCTGACTTACCGAAATCTTGATAACACTGTGTGGGATCACACAGTACTTGTGGGGAGTTAAATACCATTTTAAATAAAGCTTAGTTTTGTTTTTACAAGTAAGGAAAGCATCCATATATATGTTGGAAGTGCAGCCAAGAGTGTACAAAAAACCGAAAAGGTCACTGCTCTTTTCCATTTTAATTAGGACAAATTCTTTGATAGAAGAGCCAGTGGAATCTGTTGATAAAGCCAGAAAAAGTATATTGCCCATGGCATTTGTTGCATGAGATTTATGCTGTAATAGCATTTAGTTTTCCTTATAAATATATTTTTGTTGATTAATACAAATCCAGAATTCTAGCTAGTGGGTATTTTTCAAATATTACAGACCTCATGTAATTCTAATTCAGCCTACCTCATTTGGCACTTTCACTACATTTTAACATTAAAAAAAAAAGTACTTTGCCTAGAGAATTGTTACCTTCTGAATAGTGAGAGAGTGTCAGGAGACTGACACAGGAAGCTCCTGCCCCAGATCCAAAAATAGTAACTCTCTTCGGGTCTCCTCCAAAAGATCCAATATTTTCTTCAATCCAACGTAAAGCTTGGATTTGGTCAAGCAATCCATAATTGCCTTTTGCAGCTTGGTCCCCAGTACTTAAAAAACCTATAAGGCAAAACCCCATAATTTTAGTTCACCAGATACAGAGTTAGCTACAGGGTGTCTGCATATTCACAACACATCTTCCCATCTTTTCTTCTTCCATGCTTTTTTTTTTTGCTTGTTTGTTTTTAAAGGTCACAGTGCTAGTTAAATGTCTACAGCACAAGCAGAGAAACTCATTCTGTGTGCTGTTTAGCTTTAGTTTGTTTTTCCCTAATTCAGAAGTCCAATTTATGAAGGATCACTATCTCCTTTTTGAAATGTTTCTGTAATAATGCAACAATACAGAAAGAAGATTTTAAACATTTTATAACTGGATGTGAGTAGAGTACAAAACCTTAGGAAATAATTTTTGAGCAAAGATGTGAGATAGCCAGTCTATGAGAACAATACCCCCTAACACATTAATTTAAATACTTCTTACCAAAATTGTCCTGAACTACATAGCTCTTTAAATTACTGTACTCGTGATATGGATAGATGTACTCAGAAACAGAAAAAAGAGGGCTGAAATAAATAGTAAAAGGAACACAAAAAAGCCTAGGAAAAAAAGTTACACTTCAATTTCACAGAGGATATTTATTAGGAAGACAGCAGGTAAATCCATGGCAATATAGCCTTTGGTAGGGAGATTTTATCTGAACAAATCAGGTTTTGTCTTTCTCCTTGGAAATTGCAGGGAAAGCTGCACTGCTGTTTTTTGTTCCTGTACTGTGGTTATCAGATTCTAGAAACAAAGCATGACATGTTTGCTGCTTGTCTTGCAACTGAGAACAAAATGACCAAAAGATTAGGACTGAGATTAATTTTGGTTTTTTGAAACCAGCTAAGGTGAAACATCACAGTTATCCCCACTGCCTACCTTTCATAGTTAAGACCTTGTGCTATGTCCAAATTACCACATTGAGACATGTACTCACAGTCCTCTCTTTAACTCCCACAGACCTTTTCCTGTTAGACAACTGCAAAGTCAGAAGTCTAATAGAAACACCTTACAGCATATGGAAGTTTTCAGATGGACATTACTGATTTAGGCACCAGTGACAGCTGTCAAAGAGAAAACAAGGACATCGCTTGGCAGGTTTTTTCCGGCTAATTATGAATTCAGACAAATCTGCTAGAAAGAGGACCCAGGACTCAGGAGATTTGTGGTCTGGTGCAGTTTGAAATGAGTCTGTTATCATAAACCACCTGAGCCTGCTGTAACAAAGACCTCAATGGTTCTGACTGGAAGGGGAGTCTTAGGTCCCTAGGGAAAAAAAGATCTTGCAGTACATTTCCCGTGCTTTGACAAAGGGGAACAGATCTCTTTGCACTGGCTGTAATAATTTTTTTGTTGATAGGAAGAATGAAAATACACAGGGTGGAAGGTATTCACAATATGGAGGAAGCAGAATACAAGTCATACGCATATGGCTAGATTGCATTTGATTCAGCTTTTTCATTGAAAAAGTCTCTAAGAATGGCAAGCACAGTCATAAGAATGGCAGTAACATTTTTTTCTCTTCTATACCAATGGAGAAAAAATAAACTATTAATCCATAATTGTCTCAATTAATTTTTTTAACAGGAGTGTTTTTCTCTTTTTTTCACATGCCTTTATTATCTTTCTAAGCCTGTCAAAGAAAGAATAACCCACTTGCTGGCTTTGTTGCTGCAGCTCATTGCAATATTCTATAATTAAGGCTTTATTCAATCAGAACTATGACATCCACTGGATACAACTGGAGTGTTGTAACCTTTAAAGCAGGGTGGTAATTAATATTCAGATACTAAACATGTTTTAGTTCTACTAGCAGAATCAAGCTAAAGCTGGTTGAACTTCGTAATTTTGAATTCTTACCAAATGTACTAAAAGGTGAACTGGATAAAACTGCAGTCAATGAATATCTAATGTTCAAGAGATGAAGGTGTTTTTTTTTTTTTGTTTCCACAGTTGTCTGCTGATTCTCATTAATTGCAAGGACAAATTTTCTTAATTTAACAACTAATCACCATAGTCAGGAGTCGGCCCCACATGACACAAACTGAATTCATAAATCTGTCTTTTCTTGATGAGGATACATTTTCTTTTATGCTCTGAGTACCAGATCAAAATATTTCTTCAAAGGTTTTTGAGGAAATTCAGGCAAATAGTAACTATTTGTCCAGAAATACACAACACTAAGAGTTTTTTGTCTTTTTTCTATATTACTTCAGTGAAGAGAAAAAAGGCTTCTTTAAACTGAAGTTCCTGAAGTAACTGTTTTTATTTTTCTCTGACTCTATGAAGGAAAGCATTCAAGAAAAATGCTTTAGTTTTAAACTACTAGATAGCAGTCAAGGAGAAAGATTACAAATGGAAATTGCTGGGAATTTTCCTTTTCCACAACTTTTAAGAATGCATGTACTCAAAAGCCCTATGCTGTCACTTGCACTGTTTTGATAATGCAGTGAAGACACAAAGCTACACACAAGGCTCCTTTAGATCCCGCTTAGACAAAAAGAAATCCCTAGTTCTATCTTTATAGTTGGTTTTCCTATATGCTACAGAAATCTTACTGAGATACTAAACAAACCCCAACATACTAGTGGTGATATTTCCCCTTTACTACTAAAAGGTTATGCAGAGACCTACAGGGACAGGTAGAAGGGAAACGCATCTGTAAAATCCACCCGGACAATTTACTTTTGTCCGACTCCAGCCTTGTCTGGTGCTTGGAGGCCATCCCTACACTAGCACAGTTGGCAAACCATCAAGAGTCAGTCTGAAGAGAACAGGTGGACCTCCTGTCCATGGTACACGTTTCATGTACTTTATTTGACCATGACCAAACTATTGTCTGGTCCATGGGCTGAATGAATGACTTCTCACGGACATAGTGCATACGGGGCAGGACATCTTCCAGCTGAGGCTCACCTGGAAGGGCCCAAGCTGTAAGGAACTCTCTGCAATGTGAAACAATGTGCAAGGAGTGGTGACAGTGCTGAAGTTTTCTGTGGAAGTACACTCTTGGTCTGAATTAGAGCATTCATGTGGACATGGTCAGGATCAAAAATATATTTTCCCAACCACAGAATTTCAATTTAACATACACAAATTTAGGAAAAAATAAACACAATGGAGAAAACCCCCTAAATACCATTATGTTAAAGATAGTAAATTATGATCTGAGAACTACGGCTTCACCCTTAGAGATGAACAAAATCACCGAGATAACTGCAATCTTGCAGTAATTTTAATTTTTTAAATTTCTATGACCTGCTTTCTCTTTCTTTTTAAATTATTAAAAAAATAAATTACATGACAACTTTCCTTTGACATTTTGCGCACAGTAATACCCAACATTACATCACTGCAGGAAAAGTCCATTCTTTATTTTCATATTTTGTATCCTGGACCTAATGCATAGCATAGCAAATCAATTTGATGGCTATTGAAAGCCTAAATTTCAACTGTGAATGTTCTGCCACTGCTTTGTGCCTTTTCCTCTCTCTCCCTCCCTTCCAACCCCCAAGTGGGGGGACTGTTTCCCAGTGGAAACAGATGAGGTTGACTTGATGTGTGAAAGCTGTTATTATCTTACTGGCTCAAAATAGTATCAAAACTTACTTTTTGGTACTGGTAAACTACACTGACTTTCAGATTAAAATGAAATCAGAAAGTCAGTCAATTATATTTGACTTTTTTTCCATTTAAGAAGGGAAATATAAATAATGAAAAATTAAACTTGATTCTATCATGCATTTTACTAGCTACTACAATCAATTTTAAAAGTGTATCTTGAAATGAGGCCTACTATTCTTTGTAAATTAAGTACTTTCGCTTCATCTTCTGCCCTTCTTGGGTTTTCTTAAAACCAATGTTTAATTTCTGAGATATAGCCCTCACACAAAAAATAATGCCAAACACAATAAATAGCCAAGATATCACAACGAAAAATTAATCGCCAGGAAACCTGTAGAAAATCAACAAGCTAGTGCAGTTTGATCTATTTAACTCCTCCTTTTTAAGTCCCTGCTGTATTTTCTGAGTTCACATTTCTTTTGTCTTTATGTCTTTTCATGACTGTTGTCCAAGCCTGAATAGCCTGCTGCAGTTTGTTTGTCAGGCAACCCACAAAGATTGATTTGTACAGCAACTGATTAGAACTATGACATAAGCAATATAAATAAGATTCTGGAGACTGCTTTGGAGTACAGTCACGTCTGTTTTGTTTACATTTGTGAAATACCAGAGTAGGGGCTTGTCAAAGCAAAGAGCAAATGTCAAGCATACAGCAGAGCCTTCATATTTTCTAATAGATTTTGTCTGTACCTACCACATTTACCACTGTAAAAATGGACCTGTTCAAACGCGAAGTGAAATTCACTGGGGATTACTGAGAACATATGTACTAGAGCTGGTTCAGGAAGACCCCGAAACATAAGTAGTTGGAGAATAGAGAAACATTAGAGGGAATTATCATATAAGTTTGTCCTACACTTGCCCTTCCCTAACCATTCCCAAACATCCCCAATAGTGTTTGGAGACAGGATGTTTGGCCAGATGATATCTTGATTGGAATCAATATAACTATATATTCCTTTTTTGTTTTGACTCTATGTCTATTAACAGTACCATGTAAACTTTACTGCAAAGCTGGTGGGATGCAAGATAGAGTGATAGGGCCCTTGGCACAGGTATAGAAGGAAAAAACATTCCTGCAGCATAACTGGCCTATGCAAAGCTGAGTAAGCATCACTGCTGCACCTGAAGCATCTATCTAGAGACTAAAACAAATGAGAGGACTGTCGACTGGCTATGCATGGGTCTGTGCAGAAATAACGTTACACAGATACTTCTTCATCCTGAAAACAAAATAACAATGCCTTTCCTTCAGCTGCAAATCGGTTTGAAATTTGCAGGTGCTACTGCCAAAACAAATGTTTTAATATTCAGAAACTTAAGTAGTAGGATAGCCTGTGATTCTGAAGCAGTGGTCACAAAGGGAACTTCGGCATGCTATGGCTATTTACCCTATCCAGCTGCAAATAACACTCACTTAAATTTTAACTCAAGTTATGGTAAGCAAAGAGAAACAACCATTGAGGACAACTCACCTTACAGTTTTCATATGAGTTCATAGATTATCTTAAAATATAAAGGACAGTGATGCTTTTAATTCAATTCTCTAACTCAGGCTTAAGAAAACAGTCTCTTCTGATTCTGTTTAGATGGGTTCTTTTAAATTACTTCTATTGGGAAGACAAAAACTGAATCTGCTTGTTTAGAAAGAACATCTCATTACTACATGCAGGAAAAAAAATAGGTCAGAGATGGTGAAGTGAGAATATTATTATTTGATCCTATATTGATTCAGTACTGAAACCTAAAGTCTATTTTTTAAAATTCAGGAAAATATCTAATCTTAAATATATAAAAGTAGTTTGAAAATGTCCAGGATAATAGATGTGTATAAGAACACTTAACAGTAAAATAATGAGAAAAGATAATAGGATACATTTTACAAGAATTAAAACCTATTTTTATGCATATTTTTAAACAGTAAAAACTTCTTAACATAAATTTATCAGAACACCAGGGAGATCAACAGTTTCCTTCAGTCAAGCCATTATGATATTCTACAATTAAATATTTTTAATGAATCTAATTGAAATTACTACATGAAACTTAAACTGCTCTTAAATGTGCCTCGTTCATTGCAAAATGCTCTGAAACTATCGTGCAATGACGTTAGGTCAAAGAATATTATTTAAAATATTAGAGATTTAAGATATTCCCACCATTCAATTCTATTGTAATTATTCATGATGAGTAGCACATAAGTCTATAGGAAGTGTCAGTGCAAAAGCTTTTGCCAATCATTAAGAATGTAGATTTTTTTAAAATACAGCAAATAATGATGACAGAGTCAAATACTTCAGAAAACGTTTACTGATCTACTGTCTTCTTACCTACTTTTTATCCAAATATGTCACAAGTTAAACCTGCCATTACATAATATACAATCAATAAAACAGCAGGTTCAATAAAAAAGAATACTGTTGAATACATTGTTAAGAGCCTGATTAACACCAAAATAAACTAAGCTAAAATCAATTCATTGCGCGAGGAATGTTATTGCCAGGGGAGAAAAAGTGTGTGTGTGTTGGAGGAGAGACTGATAAATATCTGGTGTTGTCAGCCTATGATCTGAAAATATTACTTTTAAGAGAAACAAAATTTCTAACCCCCTACCACAGGCAGGGCTGCCACCCATTAGACCAGGCTGTTCAACCTGGGCACATCAACGTGGCCTTGAACACTTTCAGAGATAGGGCATCCACAGCTTCTCTGGGCAAACACTGGGCTCACTTTGGTCCAGTGCTTCAGCACCTTCACAGCAGAGAATTTCTTCCTAATCTCTACTCTTTCAGTTTAAAGCTGCTACCAGTTGCTCTAGCACTACACATCCTTGTAGAAGCTCCTGTCCAGGTTTCCTGTAACCCCTTCAGGTACTGAAAGGCTGCTACAGGGTCTGCCCAGAGCCTTTACCTCTCCAGGCTGAGTAACTTTAACTCTCTCAGTCTGTCTTCATAGGAGAGGTGCTCCAGCCCTTCTCTGGACTTGTTCAGACAGATCCATGTTCTCCTTAGGTTGACAGCCCCAGAGCTGGGCAGAGTACTCCAGGTGGGGTGAAAAAGTAGAAAGATGTGAAAATGCAGCATTTAGCAAAAATGGTATGCCTACAAGGTAGCCAGACATCATGAACCTGTTAGAAAAGGAAATGTGATTTCATACAGCAGACTTCTGCAAGGACTGACCGTAGGAAAAAGGGTGGTGCTTAAGAAGTGATCATTAGCAGGGGTCTTACTTGCTTCTGTTCCATGGACAATTCTCACCCTCTTATGCACCATTTTCTGTTGCAAGACATAATGAGTTACCTCACTGTGTTTTGTTGCTTCCTTTTCTCAGCTATATATAACCCCCTTTTTATTGCTTCCATAGCCTCAGTAATCTAATCCTTTAAACGGAGGTCAGAATATTTTAAAGTATACTTTGACTATTCTAAGTTAAAGCAACCCTACAGAAACACCAAGCAAAACACCTATAACTATGATGTTTGCCAGACAACTTTGATAAAGTGGAGTCATAAGTCAGATCGGCTTTTTTTTGGTAATCTGAGACATTCCTTCAACTTGGAAAAAAGATATTGAAGATAGTAACATTTTATACTCCAATCAGTGAAAAGATGAAGTTTCTTGATTGTTTTAGCACATTATATCATGTTTTCTATAAAGCCCTGATTAAATTTGGAAGGTCGTGATCAGTCTTGTCCTACAACGTTATCATAACAGGTGAAATATTATTTCTATTTTGCACCAGTTTTGGGCAAAATCTGATGATTTAGAAGATTCGACTTTACAGTTCTTACTCAACTGAAGATTTTGCAAGGCATTCAGTTAGGCTTATTCTCAATAATACTATATATATGCATAAATCACAAACATAAAAATAAAAATATCATACATAAATAACAATATAAACATTAAAATAAATGGGCAGATGGAAGTGACCACTATTCTGTAAAATGTGGTCCTGATGGGAGACTGTCCTACTCATTGATCACTTTTTATTATCTGGCAGCATTTTTCTCTTTGTATGTTATTATCCATGTCACTGGTGATGTAATTTGATTTTTAAAGTTGCAATAACAAGGGAGGTAACACTCATCCTTTAAAAGAGGATGAAAGAACCAACATGTAAATTTTGCTCATTTTAATATGAGTCACTTGTTGGTAGCTGAGTTTGTGGTACAATAGCTACCATTTCATAGGCATCACACAAAATTCCTTAAGTGGTATATAATGGTTTCCTCATAGAATTACTATGGGCCTTAGGGAGGATTTAGATTTTCAGTTATTATATTCGTAATTTAGAAAAGGAAATGCTGATTAGATTTGTTTAATTTAATGTTCCAGGTAATGTGGGATTTTCCTCACTAATATATTTATTCTTGGGTTTGGGTTTTGGTGCTTTCTCCTGTGCTTCTTTGATTAATAATATGTTTTATAGCACTAAATCATTATAAAGGTTAACAGCAATGAATTATTAGTCTCCTTTTTTTTTTTTTAATGAATGTCTGGATACAATTACTTTGTTTATCTAACAGTGATGGTTTCAGTTATTACACTGTTTATGTTTACATATCCATGTAGTGATTTGCAGACCATGTGAGAAAACTTGAATAAAGAATACTGGAATAAAGGGACTAAGCTAGAATTGTCTTTAGAACACTTTCTGGGATTTCTAAGTATCTCTAAATTATGTTCTAGCTCTTAATTTTTTCTCCAGGATGGATTAAGTTTTGGTGATTTCTGAGAGACCACTGGAAATGATGAAGCGACAATTCCCAAGTGTTAGATATGATTTTTGGGGATACCCTCCACCTCGTCTCCCTGTTGTACTCGAAACAACACATTTCAAAACCAAAGTTACTCAATCCTTAATCAGTTGCTAGAAAATATTCACAACATTATCAATAATTTGGCCTCTCAGACAAAGATAGGAATTGTAGGAGGACCCTACTCACAGGGGAAAATTTTTTAAAGGAAGATTAATCTTCAGAAAATCTTCTATTATAGAGAGTGGCAGGAGAGAGAGAAAAAAACCTACCACTTTTCCTAGAAGACAGATTAAAACATTGAATTACAGTCTTGCTCTGATCGGCCACTAAGTAATCACTCTTGACAAGACAAGACAAGTTTAATGGGAATAATCTTTAAGGGCATGACAAGCACCACCTCAGCACCTGCTGTATGTTCCACCAGGGGTGCAAGAGAGGCACCCACAGAAGGGTGTCAGACAGGACTCATCTTCCAATCCAGCAAGGTGGTGTTGAAAGAGCAGGGAAGAAGGTGATCAGTTACTACTCTCTGAAAGTAAGTACAAGAAATATGGAAATGACAGAGATCCCATTTGGGAAGCAGTGCAGGTCAGAGGGATGGCTGGAAAAACTGCTGCCATCTGTCAGGGGTGAGCAAGGTTGTGAGAGCAGTTCATGTGCTTCTCAAAGCTACGGTATTTCATGTGCTAATTTGTACTATCACTTCTTTCAAGAAATTGAAACATGCTATCAAAATCTCCCACATGAATCTCATTCCTGTGGAATCAGTCCAGCTCTCCTGGCATTAGCTGACATACATTAGAGGAGCAAGAACTCTTGATTCACCTGCACCCCAATATATGCCTACTAGAAATTGTGTGTCTTTGCTAATTTCTACTACAAATGGTCCTCAATATGTTTGAAGGCAACTGAGATCCTTTACACAACAAGCAAAGCTAAGAGGTTGCAGGGCTCAAATTCTAGCAAAGTAGTTATAAGAATATGATAATTATCAACCAGCAGTAGAAGGCATAAATGTTGAACAAATCAATCTGCAGCAAAAAAAAAAATAGGGAGGAATTTTATAAACTGGTAATATGGCTGTATCCAGACTTTACTTTGGTTACTCCAGTGAGATAAAGACAGATTTTCTGAAATGATTCTTCACAGCAGATGTATCTGAGAAGCCTGAAAAGCTTTGATTTAATTTGGTTATAAAGCCAAAAATATTTATTTCCTGGAGCCATTCTGATGCTTTCGAATTCTTTAACATAGCAAAACATTACGAGAGACAGTTCTAAAAGGTGTATTAAATATACAGCAAAGCCTAAATTGCTTCTGAATTTGCATATGTGTATCTTATTTTATGAAATGTAAATGTTGGGTATATGGACTTCGTTGTTCTCATCCTGCATTCTTCTGCTTATGAAACAGATGTTATTGTGCAGAAAAAAAGGTTAGACACTGCTAAATATTCATGTTTTGAGTGTTTCAAAATAGTGTTATAAACCCGATAATTTTCTATTTGTTTTTTTCAACAAGTGAATGTAATAAAAATAATTGTTTCTTTAGAAACTGCTTCTGAGGGCTAGGAATTCACATTCTGCAGTTTTGGCTAAGCTCTTTGCGTTGGTTTCTACATCTTCATACTTCATATTTCTCCCTATTATCATGTATTCAAGAACATAATCCTAAAATTAAGACTCTCAGTCCTCTGAGAGTTAAAGAAAATATTAAACACATTAAAAGCACTTCCGCTGCATATTCTCTGTCCCTAGATTAATGTTCAGCAGAAGGAAGAATATTTAGGAATGATCATATATGTCATTTTTTGTTCCATTTCATTCTATCCTGCTTCTAAAGAATACTGACAAGAAATACAATACAATGCTGTGAAGTATTAAATAAACTGAGGAAAAAAAACCCACTAGAAATTCATTTTCATATTTGGATCCCCAGAAGTCACTGTTTCTCATCTGTCTAGGTAAAACATCTATAGGAGTGAATTTACTCCTCCCAATGAAGAAAAGCAAAAGTGAGGGTGACTGTGTACAAAAGTTTCTTCAAGTTACATCATTAGAGACAAAATTAAAGGACTTTTTTGTATTTGTGCTTGTACTTTGTTGAAAGTTTTTAGTAAATCTAATTATTGTTAGATTTGACCCTTTATTCAAAATGCAATTTTTGCTTCTCTTTACCTTTTACAGAAGGGTAAACCAGTAATTTATTTCTTCTGCAGTATGTGCCTATTAAAATGATTATTTACATTCTTACCTTATTATTAAAATGGAGCAATTTTGTGTTGCCTAGATACAGATCAGAAGGCTACTTTATATAACTAATACACATGAACAAACAAAGCAATCACAGACGAAAATAATTCTTTATTCTAGTATTTTCTTTAACCTTCTTTGCCCTTTTTTGCTGCCATTGCTTGTGACAATAAAAACATTCTTACAGAAGATACCTACAACTCCAGGAGGATTTTATGGTCTTTCTTTTACATTCAAAGTATTTCCCCAGCTGTTTTTTAAATGGATCATTGTGCCCATTCACTAGAGTGCTGGAACAAAGAAGAGAATGAACTATGGCAATCAACATTCCTAGCTTTACTTACTGGTCTGGTTTTATTTGGATGTAAATATGATGCAAAGCATCTTGCTTGAAAACCCATATGATTATCTAAAGTTGTATTTTCCAATTTGAAATTTATAATTTTAAAGAAATACTGTTTCTCCCAATCTATTCTTATTAAAAATAGCCATCATAAAGTGAAAATTAATAGATTAATACATTATTTCACATACATTTGCAGAACTGCATAACTTATGATTACCATGCAGAAATTGCAATTCCCTCTCTTCTTTTTAATTTGAACTGTACTTTTTTTGCCCTGTGAATATCTATACATATTGGTCTCCAGTGGAATATTTATACAGATATAAACACACAAATAAGCACACGTGTGTGTTTCTGTCTGTGTGTATTTAGTGTTCATTAAGTACAAACAGAAAAACACAAATCTGTCTTTTGTCAAACACTTCAACCCACTAAGTGATATTTATTGCTAGAAAAGGACATGTAAGAAAAACAAATTGCTAAAGGGGAGAAGGTTGCAGAATCTACTCTCTGGGCTGTGGCTGCATAGTTTTGGTTTGTTGTCTTTTTTCCCATGGGAATTTAAAGAGGAATGAAAATGAAATCTAAATAAAATAAAATTAAATGGTTTGCTCAGTTGCAATTATTTTCCCTTCTCTGAATGTTTTCATTATTCATGCACACAACTTCCTTTTGCCTCTTTGTCTTATGGCCCCATGATTTTTCTAGGCTGTCTGAAGTCACCCCAGTTCACCAGAAAGATAAATTCTATCCTCACTTGGAATATCACTTTTGGGGCTGAGTCTGTAAAATAGGTTTCTACATCTTGTATGAATACTATCAAGGTAAGATGAGAAATAGCAGTTTCTTTACACTGCCTGCTCCTGAAAGCAAGCCTTGCTGGTTCCTAAGAGGAAGGCTCCCAGCAGTGTCTGCTTTCTGTATGATGGTTGCTTTGACTCAATTAGGAAAAACTTGTCTGAGAAAAGGTCAGTCTTTCCTATGTTCTCCAGAGCTGCCCATCTTTTTCCACGGACTGCATTACTAAGGAACACTTTATTTTTGTAGAATAGAGCCTAAATATGAAGTCAGGCATCTGCAAGGACCATAGAGATAGTGCTTGAGTTGAACATCTAATCAAACACAAGTAACTAATAGGCAGTGCTACCAAATAAACATCCCAAAATTTCTACAAACATAGAAATGAAACTCTCCAGAAAGGATTTCCAGCACTGCTTACTATAGAATATTTTTTAAAAATTATTTTTAGACTACTTTTGGAAAGTTCCCATTTTAGATCCACACACTCTGTAATATACAGAGGGCATTGGTTTTGCAATGGAAATATATACAAAATACATGAATAGAAGTAAAACAGGTAATGGCAATTGGTATTTACCTAACAATTAATGAAACTTTTAATGCAGCATGGATAGTGTGCTTTTTTATGTAAGCTGGTGAGTTGTTTTTCACCATTTACTGAATTTGTTGCATTATGAACAGAGACAATTTTTCTTGCCTGCTACTTTGGGATCAAAGCAATGACTCACAAGCACTATTTGTCTGTTTGTGACAACAAGGCTTTGTACCAATATTCTTACTGAAGATATCAGAGCTCCCAACAGGATGCAGAATTTTTTATGGTGCCTTTTTCATTCCCTAACTATTTCATGGCAGGCCACCAAATGTTTCTAAGTGGGTCATTCAGCCCATTTACACTTTTTAATTTTTTTCCTCTATTTTTATCCAAGATTTTTAATCGTGTTAATATCCTCCTGGGAAAGAGCTCTAGAGACATATCATCAGTGCAGATATATTTTCTGTGTTGTTTAATACCAAAGCATAGTGTCTGAGAAGGAAGACTAGAAATTAAGAAAATACCTCCTGGACAGAAGCTCAGCATATCTTTAATGTTTGCTTGCTCTGAAATATTTCACATGCACATACACAAATCCACAAACCCACACACATATTCAAAAACTCCCCAAAAATCATAAATTTCAATATACAAAATCTTCATTACAACGAGAAGCTAGATGGATACAAGGCTCTTCATTTTCATAGGATGATTTGAGAGTTTTTACTTCCTTGTTAGGGCACCATAATTGCTTCCAGGGTCTTAAACTCTAGATCATATCCATTCCATGTAACAGAATTTCTGAGCTACACAGAGAGATAGAAATCTGAAAGTGTCAAATTCCAAGTTTCCTTGTACATCCAGGCTCACAACTTCCTGACTTCATAATTTGGATGTAAAAAAAAAATCCTGTTTACACCAAATTTTAGAACCTAAGACTCACTTCTCATCAAGTGAAATAGATGGTGTGAAATTGGGTTAAAATAACCCCCAACAGATTTTTTTTTTGACAGCTTAAGACCAAGGGATTTTATTAATTTTTAAATTACCAGAAGTCTATGTCAGCATTTCTTCTCTTATTGCTCAGATAATTAAGGTTGCAATAAGTACAAGTACATAAATCCCTACTGCTTTGCTCTTCTGGAAAACAAACTGATGGAAAAGGTGTGGCAGAGACATATAGCTGTGTATAAATGCTCTCTAGTAAACTAGCCTCTGCTGACTGTAGGTCTACAGAGCCATTTCTGTGGTAGGGTTATTTTTATCTCACTCCCCCCTGCCTTCTCTTCACCTCTTAATCTCTTTGCAATGATTTTTGGGTTTGGTTGTTTTTTTTTTTTCATTTGTTTGATTTTGTTTGGTTTTGGTTTTGTTTCATATCATGGTACTTTATTGGTGCCCTGCCTCTGAGAGTAATAAAGTAGAATTATCCTTATTTTACAAATGAAGAAACTGGATAGAGAAACTGAAAACCCAAGACACAGAGAAAAACCCTTTTAGAATTAATAATAGAATAAAGAAGTATATGGCTTCCAGTTCTAATTCAGCATGCTGTAAAGCAAATGTTTTCATCAAAGATCTGAAAGTAAATAGAAAATCACAGATGATAAATCTTACAGATGACTGATCTAAAGGGGATAAAACACCCAGGCAGCATGCTGCAAATACACTTAGTATTCTGTTCCTTTTCCTTCAAACAAAAATTCTTAATCCAGAGCAAAGCACAGATTTATACAGGAGCACAGAATGGAAGCCATAGCTTCGGAATGTATGTGAAAGTGAGAGGAGCAATGGGCAGTAACCTACAAATCAATGACTAGAAAAGCCCCCAGGGTTTGGGGGTTTTTTTAGAGCAACTGAAGAGAAGATTCCAGTGTGATAAACTGATGCTATCTTTGGATATTTAAGGAGGAAGCAGTTTGTAAGAAAAGAGAGATGACTTCATCCCTATGAAGAACACTGCAATCCATTCTGAGGTTTTTATTTTAAGAGATTGACAGTGTGAATAAAGGACAGGCCAAAAAATGCAGGACCTTAGGAGAAGAGAAAAAGCAATACGATTCATCTCTCTTAGTTTCAAATGTTGTCAGTGTAGAGAGCTGAGTTAGATCTCTAGGTGTCTCTTTATTAAGGGTAACAAGTATCTACTGCATTTAAGGCATACATATAATGAAATTACATTCTTTAGACTTTGGAGCCCAAGTCTGCTGAGGTTTTGCAAAAAGATTGAAATAAAACTTAATTGCAATATAGAAATACCTTTATGACCACAAAAACTCACTTACTTGGCAAGGAAAAGTCTGAAAAACAACAACAAAAAGGCAGTAAGCTAAACTGAGACAAATTCAAATGAGATATAAACATGGAGGGCTTTTTAAAAGGTGCAAGTACTGTTGATACTTTAATCTAAAGGTGAGTGCATGATGTTGATACAACCCTTCTAAGAACATATCTAGTAGCATAAAATTTAAGTGAGGAATTATTTTATTTCACAAAATACACCTCTGCATACTGAAAGGCAGCTTTGAAGACGTAGCTATACTATCACATTTTCAACACACAGAGATTATCTTTCAATCCACTGATAAAGAAGGGAACTGAAGTTTATGTTCTAGTCTAGGACCAAGAGATGATTCATTTTTACTCTGACCCATTAAAAATTACATTAATTTTTACTCTGACCCATTNCATTAAAAATTACATTCATTTTTACTCTGACCCATTAAAAATTACATATAAGCCCCTATGTACAACTACTGAATGGTGTAGCTAACGATGAACCCACCAGCAGCAGTTATTGGGGAATATCCTTATAGTGAGAATTAGATTGGCAGCACTAAGCAAAGTTATAGCACAAGAAACCCCTCATCAGATTTGACCCTTTCATTAAGTATTTCAGTTTCGTACATTGATGGAAGCTTCTTTTCTTACAATGAATAATTCTTATTTGCATTCCATTTTTCTATTAATATGAAACTATTTCATTTTGAAGCTATATTTTTCCTGACCAAATTTTCCTTCCCTTCTACTATTGATTATACTGGAGGCCAGCCACTGGAATGTATTCAGTTCCACTTCCAGAAACAGAGACAGATGATCACAATGTTGTGAATGGGTATTGTTGTTAGTCTATAATAAAACAGTGATTTTCATAAGGCAACTTCTAATCACCTATACAATAATAAGCAAAGAATACATCCATCCATCTTGCCCTTGCTTAGGATGGCAGTTCAGCTTCTTCACACTATGGCATTAAATCAACAGTTCTATAAGAAATTGTGCTTCTCTCAAAATCCCTGAGAGATATTGCCTTTTCATTACAGCAACAAAAAACCCAGTAATTCCATCTAGAATGAAAAATGTTAGGTTGCATAACAAAGTGGGTATTAGCTTTGCCTATGNAACATGGAGGGCTTTTTAAAAGGTGCAAGTACTGTTGATACTTTAATCTAAAGGTGAGTGCATGATGTTGATACAACCCTTCTAAGAACATATCTAGTAGCATAAAATTTAAGTGAGGAATTATTTTATTTCACAAAATACACCTCTGCATACTGAAAGGCAGCTTTGAAGACGTAGCTATACTATCACATTTTCAACACACAGAGATTATCTTTCAATCCACTGATAAAGAAGGGAACTGAAGTTTATGTTCTAGTCTAGGACCAAGAGATGATTCATTTTTACTCTGACCCATTAAAAATTACATTCATTTTTACTCTGACCCATTAAAAATTACATATAAGCCCCTATGTACAACTACTGAATGGTGTAGCTAACGATGAACCCACCAGCAGCAGTTATTGGGGAATATCCTTATAGTGAGAATTAGATTGGCAGCACTAAGCAAAGTTATAGCACAAGAAACCCCTCATCAGATTTGACCCTTTCATTAAGTATTTCAGTTTCGTACATTGATGGAAGCTTCTTTTCTTACAATGAATAATTCTTATTTGCATTCCATTTTTCTATTAATATGAAACTATTTCATTTTGAAGCTGTATTTTTCCTGACCAAATTTTCCTTCCCTTCTACTATTGATTATACTGGAGGCCAGCCACTGGAATGTATTCAGTTCCACTTCCAGAAACAGAGACAGATGATCACAATGTTGTGAATGGGTATTGTTAGTCTATAATAAAACAGTGATTTTCATAAGGCAACTTCTAATCACCTATACAATAATAAGCAAAGAATACATCCATCCATCTTGCCCTTGCTTAGGATGGCAGTTCAGCTTCTTCACACTATGGCATTAAATCAACAGTTCTATAAGAAATTGTGCTTCTCTCAAAATCCCTGAGAGATATTGCCTTTTCATTACAGCAACAAAAAACCCAGTAATTCCATCTAGAATGAAAAATGTTAGGTTGCATAACAAAGTGGGTATTAGCTTTGCCTATGATTTTCTCTGAATGCACCCTACAGCTAACCCAGTTTTCCTGGTGTCTCTTACAGGGATTCTGTGTTACTACAAGTGCAGCTGAGGATTACTTTCTTCTAATGGTGACTCAGTTTTTATACAAAATGAGTCAGTGTTCTGAGAAATAAAGAGAAAAATTCATAGACTAAGTTTTTAACACATTTCAGGGTGATTGGGGGAGGGGGGACCCATATTCCTTTCAAATCAGTAATTTTTATTAATAGAAACACTGTAACACATTCCATGTTACTACTGAGCCATGAATATACCAGAGTTAATTAATTATATTATTGATATGCTATGAATGTTCATAGTTATATGCTCCTCCTGCCACTGAGGCAAACAAAAACATTTTACACAGAAATTAACCCTTTGCTAGTAGATTTTTTGAGAAACAGAACTTAAAACAAAAAAATAATAATTTAATTTAAACAAGGCAAAATTATGACAGCAAACCACAAATGTAAATCACTGAAAAAAAAGTATGGTTCAAATCTGTATGTTAAACTGGATTTCAACTCTTTCAAAGAACCAACAAATGTAGAAACACGTCATGGAATGAACAACAGAAAAAAGGATTATTTTTTTAACCAGCATTTTCAGTGTCTGGTTAATTAATTTCCAGACAACAGCACAGATTAACCTAAAACAACTTTTAAGCTGAGTAGTTCATAGTGGAATTTACTTGATTTTCCCTACTTATTAATGTCTCACAATGTTTGTGAAAAGAACATGGTCACAAGAATGCAAAGAAATTAAATTAAAACAGAGCACAAAACAAATAACAGGTTAATTGGTGACTTAATAGGTCTCCTGTGTGAAACAAAATAAAATGAAGAAATGAAGGATTACTTTCACCTTTTCAGCTTAAAAGAACTACAATAACTTGTTTGTTTGTTTGTTAAGGCAGAAAACCTGCTTTAATTCCAGTCTTAATCATGAAAAAGGAGAGCTGTGCACATATGATTAGGTCTTCTGAAATCAGTGACCCCTTCCCCATATTCTTAAATGCTTGCAAAATCAGCCTGCATGTCGGGTAGGAGCCATTTCTCAAATGCAAAATCCAGTAGCTGCAAATTTAATGTTTACCACCTGTGAGGAAAACAGGTTTTATCTAAAAATACCAGAGTGTGATGCACTTTTCACTAGGCAAGATTTTTTTCTATTACTTATTTCCCTGATTAGTCTAAAGCTAAATGAAGTGAAACCGTCTTTCCCAGTTGCAATCACATCTATATTACAGGAGGAACATCTCCCCCAAATGGCAGCCTGTTTATCAAACCAAAGGAGGGTTAAGAAATGGCTCCTCTGGCAGTAACCAAATCTATCAGACCTCAAGAGAAGCACCACAGCATAACATCCTTTTCAGAGCAAACTTTGCCAGTCTAAAAAGTTTTACAGGTAAGTAAATGACATCACAGGAATTAAAGAAAGAAAATTAGTCCTGAGAAAATGACCCCAACTGGAAAGTTCATAAAAAGTAATGTTAGGATGAAATGAAAATTTCAAAGAAATACTGCAATTATAATATACCAATGCAGAATACAGTAACATATATATGTGTATTATCTCTTATATAAGATGTATTTTAAATTTGACATAAAGACATTTGTGATATTACTAAGTTGCCATGCTCAGCCCTAAACAGAAGAGAGTCAGTGGGAATGGTCAGTTTAAAATCAGCAGTTTGGAAGCAAACTCTGACAACTGAGAAATAACTATAAATAAATCATGAAGAAGTATTATTAGCAACACATTGAGGGTTTTGTACAGATCCCATTATAGAAGATCTGCCCAAAATTCCAAGGAGAAATCCTTGCAAAACTACTCCTCATGAATGGTAAACAACAATAAATTATTTATATTTCAGATCTGAGTTATGGGCAAAGGGGAGAACATGGAAGAATTTCCTCTCATCCACAGCAGTATTAAAACATCACTTAAATTACAAAATTTATCATTTTTAACCATTATGATTTCATTTGTTTTTGCTCTCAAAAGGATGCAGAAGTAAAGAATAGATGGGATATTATAAACTGAACTTTGAGGCAACAGGCACTGTCATTGGACAGCTTTCAGTGGCCTTCCATGTGTGTTTTTTCACATCTCTCTCTCTCCCTCCTAGTTATTCCCATGAAAGGCTAGTTTCTGAGTATTACTAAAATGATCTAGGAAACCCTCTCTGTGAGTAGCTTTATACTGAGAACTGAAAGAGATCTTGCTTCTTAAAGGATTAGGCAATACCTGAATAGGGATTTCAAAAATAGCCGTTGTCCATTAATATTAATACTTACCTGCTTTAAATTGTGTCCCTAGACTTCAGACAGATAAGTTGAACAATTCGTGAGAGAAACTGTAATCATTACAGAAAAAGCAATGAGACATAATTGTGCACACAATAAAACTGAACTTTGGATCCTTATATCCTTTTGCGAATAAATCCAAGATCAAGCCTAAATCTGCAAATCTTTGGAAGTGAGCCCCATTCTCTCAAGCTTCACTGAAAGGTCGCTCTTCAATGGCATAAATCCCACATCCATGGAAGTCCCTACAAAGATACCCATTGACTCAAGAGGACTTGGATAAAATAAACAAAATAACAGATGCAGTAGTTTTCATTCAGGATAAACTTCCTTAAAACAAATGAGAGTTTTGTTTAAAACTGTGAATAAAAAAATTAGGGACCATAAGTACTAGTAATTTGAACTATGCATGGAGCTATTACTATGGAGTAATTTGAACTATACATAGAATTATCTATCAATAAAGAGTTATCATATTATTAGCACAGGAATATTCTATTAAAACATGACATTAGAGATTTAGAAGACTGTTCTATTGCATTATGTAGAGCACTAAATATATTAAAAATATCTTCAGCCATCAACAGAAGACACAGGAGTGAAAAAAGCTAAACATTATACATCAAAATGTCAGTGTCAGTTCAAAGCCCCATAAAGACTGGAAAAGTAATTCCTTGCCTTGACTATTGAAAAGTGTGAGTCAGTTAAAACTTTGAATATAGTTTTGATGTGTTCTCAGTCATTTTGGGAAGTACTTTTTGTTTTATTTTCAACATTTTTAACAGAGAGTGAAAATCAAATTGGAAATGTTATGTCTTTGATTGTTGTCTTTTTTTCAGATTTTTATCATCCTTTTCTGCTTATGACTTTTCTTATGCATACTGTCTGAACACACACACAGCAGCAAGCAATGAGGACACTGAACTGAGTTCTCTTCTCTACAGTGGGCCTCAAAATAGTCAGTGATGAAAATGATGTGTCTACCTAAGCTCAAACAAAGGTACTAAGGTATTATAGGAGCTTAACCAAACTTAGAGATTTCAGGGAAGATTTTAGGAATAGGATTTCCCTTCATCTAACTTTACTCAGTTAAAGGACCTTGCTGAATCTTATCATCTAGCTTTTTCTTGTAGTCAGTCAATGGAAACTGCTTAATGACAGCTCTGCCTACATTTTTTAGATGGGATAAGAGTTATTAGCCTTTGCTTTAGTTCTTCTGTGCTGCAGTTAACAGCAAGGGATTACTTTAAGGGATGCTTAAAATTTCTGAGGTGGATGGTAGAGTGGAATACAGTCATTTTATACTAAATTCTACAGCAGCTACACATATACACAAGTGTATATACACGAGTGCTGTATGAGCATCTGCAGTTATAAGCAGTTATAAATGTAGAATTTATAGAACGAGTTTTATATAGGATCTTCAGAGCTCTCCCAAACTCCTGCACTGGACAGTACAGCTGAAGGATTGGCAGTTGCAATTTATATATATATTATATATGCATATATATATATATATGCATTTTTAATTATGTACCCTTCCACATTCCTGTCTGCTACCCAAGAAAACAAGTGGTAGAGTAACATGCTGTATAATCAGTGTTAAAAAAAGTTATTGTTTTTCTTATCATTATGACTCTGTGTGCAGGAACTGCTTAGTGTCCATATGATGTGTGGAAAAAGGAGAAAAGAACAAAAAATTCCATCATTTAAAAAAATAAAATAGAAATTCTTTGTGATTCATTTCACATATTCATAAAGACCTTATAGATGGTACAAAGACTTTGTTGATACTTAGCGCTGTTTCGGAGGGGGAGAATCATGCAACATTTCCTTTTACGTAAAAGATGGAGGCTGTGGAGTAGCTCACTGTACATAATGATGAACAGCTGCGCTGACAAATTGCTCTGGTGGGAAATCCCTGTACTGGGAAGCACCACTTTGCTGAATATTGCCAGCAGGTATTCTTCATGGATTCAAGAGCTCAGACCAACACCCTGTGTAGGTAAATTAGTGACTAATGTAATTACTGACTGTACTGGGGCTTTAGTTCATCATTCCGATAAAGTTAAGGAGTCAATAACCTTGCACTCCTTGATAAGTCTTGCAATGTAAATGGCTAAAAATTTGGCCAAATTTTCTGCTGATGTAAATAGGTAGTATTTCAGCTACATCGTGTAGCTGTTTTATTTTACTTTGGCAGAGAATGTTGTTCCTTTTGAAATATCATGAGGCAAAATCCAAAGACAAGCCCAGTATACCAGTGCCAAGGTAATGGAGTACTAATGCAAAAAATAAAGGGGTCAGCTGGGGTAGAGTTGGTGGCAACAGTTGAGTCAGAGATCTTTTCAAAATAACATAAATAACATGTAGATTGTGAAAAAACATAATGGGACTTGTATATTCACATAAAGTGTAGTTCAAAATAATCTTTTACAAAAAAACCCACAAACCACCAAACAACAAAACGCAGGCAGATAGAGAGGGACATCTCTAGCATACCAAGTGAATGTATTATAAAAATTTGATTTCTGTATTTTCCTGATCTTGCCAAGAAAATGCCAGTCATTTAACTAAATTCTCTTTCTGGGTCAAGCCATGCAATATATAACGGACCCAGTACCTCTGTCAGACTGAATTCCATCCTTCTATTTCCATCCTCTGTAATCCATTGGATGAACCTCTATATTCATCAGTGGAAGCTGAGATGGATGTCAGAAAATAAAAGACAAGCTGTCTCTCTGATTCTCAGTTCTGCTCAACCACACAGGAATTGAAATCCCATTTCCTACACTCCTGAAGTGTCCCAAACATTAGGCCAAAGAGCATTCTAGAAATATTCCTTCTTATAGAATTTGTTTTCCTACTGACACTAAGCTGAACAAACAGGAATGCAAGAGGCAGGAGGCAGTAAAAGAGACTCACTAGAGCAAGAGAATAGAATAAATAGAAAATGTTCTGAGCAGCTCAGGTGTCTAATCCACTGGATTATACTTCTATCTAGGAATTAAAGTACTTAAAATCCACTGATGCACATTTTTAGCTGTGAAACAGACAGATTTGTGTGCATCACTGTGGCTGATGTATTCTCCCATAAATAAAATTTGAAGTCTAAGTGGGCCGATCAACACAAGTCTCAAAATTGTTCCTTAAAAATAATCCTACATAAGATCAAAGGGAAAACAAAACCATCACCCCAAATACTATCAGTAGAGACCAATTCTGAGCATTTTTGAAATACATTGCAATACAATTTTGAAATCAAATATTATTTAGGATCTTGCCAATCTATAATGTTCATGAAGGATATCTGAATCTTTAAGATATCTGAATACTTTTGCTATCTAGACTGCATCTTTGCATTTTTGTGGGAAAATGATGATCTAGCCAGAAATAAGAAAAAGGCTCAGAACTGAATTTCTTTACCACACAGTGATCATATTTCCTTTTATTTTACTCAAATCGGTTATTTAAGTTGATATTATTTTCAGAATTATCAGTATCCTATCCCTGGATATTGAAAATAACCACATGAATTTGTTCACTCCAGTAATATCACAGAATATTTATGTGTTCAGCACTTTATTAATTTAATATAAAAAATTCTAAATTCAGTTGTCTTCACGCCCAACCTTTAAGAAGGACATTAAGATGTCCTGCTGGTTTCTGATGTGAAAAAAACGATGTGAGGTGCATCATCAGCATATTGCTCCAAGCTGGGCAGACCTCATGCATAATCAGGTTTAAGATGTAAAGAAACATAATAAAGATGCAAAGAGAATCTTGTTGATGAAGATATCACTTTCAGCATGCTCATACCATTTATAAGCACTTGTTGATCTCCTGTAAATTATGTTGCTGCTTACATTGTTGTCAAGTTATTCCTGCTGACAAGGACTGATGTTGCAGATGTTTGACATTGCCATATGTTCTGTACTTGTAGACAAAGATGAGGATGTCTTCAAAATCAGAAAAATTCAAAATTTCATTAATATGCCCCTAACATTAGCATTTAATGGAGACACTGATGCCTTTTTTCCATTTTTTCCCCATTTGTTGACTGTCTTGAGACTATCTTAGTGCATTAAATACTTTGCATAGCAGTGCTGTTTCTAGTTAGAGCAAAGTAAGTAGCAGTGAAACTGTAAAAGACATCATTTGTAAATGCAGAATGTCACCCATTTTATCCAAGAATATAATGCACTTACATAACTTTCCTCCAGAAATCTTATGGGTAAAAAATAACTGTCTCATGACTGTGTACACATTTCAATAAATCTAGGTAACTATCTATCTTTATACAGAAAAATACATAAAGATTTATCAATCAAAATTTAATTTCAGTCAAAACTATATGAATTTTTTAAAAAGCAAACTGTTGTGATGGAGATTCATAACTTCCTTCCATTTTAAAGGCCTGTTGTCTTGATCTGCATATTCATTAGAATTCAAAATATCTCCCCACTTGGAGAAAGGAGACAGAGTTTGAATGCAGTATATAGTAAATGAAGCCCATTAGAATAATTGAGGAGAAAGAATACAAACCAATTAAATCTATCACAGTAGCTTTTCCGGAAGAAACTAACTTATATACGTAGGTATTTTATAACTGAAAAGATCACAAATCTGTGTAAAAACTAAAATTAAGTCTGTTAGAGAAATTTCAGACTATTTAGGTACTGCTATATCCCATAGATTCCACTTTTATTTATTTAAAATACTGCCTTGCACTTGAAGAACAAAATGGCGAAATGATGTGTCCTTTTCGTGACTCTAAGTCGCTATTTTCACCAGAAACTCCATTTTCTTCCCCACTGGGACATTAGAAGATAAATCAATATTAGCAACGCCAGTAATTAAAAACTGGACTTAGGTGGTCAAACTAACTTACAAAGTAAATGACAAGCTATAAGATTTTGTTTCTCTAGGGAAGATATTTATTTATTATGGGAATAAAACAAGTACAACCTGTTGTATATAGAATGCAAGTTGTTAAACTAGCCACAAGGTAGAGAAATGTGTCCCTGATCCTTTTTAGTACACGTTTCATTTTTCATTCTGATTCTTCATTCCCTTCTCCTTCCTTGAGCTGCTCCAGTATCTTATGCATCAATTGAATGTAATAGTTAAACTACTTTTTACATAAAGCATTTTTGAGGTGACTTACACTAAAATACCTAATGTCATCTCAAAGTCATGCACGTAATATCTCAATGACAAACTGAAAATTGTTACATATTCATGACAAAATAGGAAAATGATGTCTTAGATACATAATTTTATTATTTTGTCTTATTGCCTTTAGATATCTTTTCAGGACCTTTCAGTAACAATGAAGATATTCTCCTCTGCTATACAAAGAGCTCTCTTGTTCATTGGTTTTATTGCTCTAAATACAACTGCCTACAAGAGCATTATGTGAATAAGACATAGCTGCTAGTGTGGTCATGCAAAAATAAACTCATTTCAATTTGTGGCTTTCAAAGTATATGAAATTTTATCGTATATTTTTAATGTTCTGTTTCTCTGGTATAATGTTTTTTTGACATGTAACAATATAAATTGCCACCTTTGGAAGGACAAAAAATGAAATCCCAGTATATGTACATATTTGTGTCCTATTCTGTCCTGGGTTTAGTCATGCTGAAGGAAACAGTGACTCAGTCACCCCATTCTGACAAGTCCTTTTTATTCTTTGCATTTAGTAACTAGGGAGACAGATTTTTTTTTTAAGGTCAGATGTCATACAGTGGAGCCTCATCTTCTACTGTCAAAGCTGTTAGTGCTGTCAGGTCTTCTCCATGTTTCAGAATTGTGGAGCAGTTTTCCCATTAAACATTGTGTACATTGCCCCCTCTGGGAATTGTGATTCCTTTTATTCAGCATGTCTTGCATTGTAAGTGACATCAGAGTGTGTGTCTCAATGACACTTCTATTTGGTGTTTCACTAGGAAATGTCATTTTTATCTCCAATATATCTACATTTCTTGTTAAAATTGTTCCTTCAATTAACTCAGGGAAGAATACAAAGTTGAGCAGGCTGGTTAAGGACATTGGATGACTGTTGTAAAACAAGATTCCATGTTCTTGGGAACCCCATTTAACTAGTGATTACTAGACTAGCAAGTATTGAAAGGATAACTTTGCTCTAAAATAACTTACAAAGTTTGTTTAATATGTTTGCATATTTTGCTCGTTTGGTTTGTTTTCTATTTGAAAATGATAAATTATTTCCCAGAAACAGAAACCACTTACCCTGATAATAAAAACCAACTAATTCCAGAGACTGCATCCAAGTGCATCAGAAGTAAATGTGTTTTGATTCTACATTTTTCAACCCCCATCCTTCTTTTCAGAGCTCCAAAAGTAAGAAAGTCTGTATGTCTAGTTTTTTTTATTCAAGCAAGCCAACAGTTCAACTTCGAAAATAAACACACAGTATAAAAAATGCAAAAGGTATTATCTGAGTAATAAAATCAGTTCATAACAAAAAACAACAGAAAAAAAATTATGTCTGTACCTATACTACAGTGCCAGGTAGTGACACGGCTCAGTTCACATCACAGACAAGACAAATATTCCATGAGGCAAATTACACTTTTTCTGCAAATTTTCATATTTGACAATCCATCAAAACATGACTGTTACAGAGTGAAAAAAAAAAGCAGAACAACAAAAAATTATTTCTAAAACCCCAAAATAAGAGATGATCAGTCTGAAGCACTATATTAATAGTAGCAAGAAATAGCACCTCCTTCCTGTACCCCAAGAAACTCACCTGAGTCACCTGCAATCCTTACTTACCCTTGTATTGCCTGTTACCCCTACAAAGAAACTGAAAAGAGCTGTCATGTCCAGTGACAAGACTGTGCTTTGAATTCCAGTACACACCAATTGTAATGCCCTAAACATTTCAGGTCTTTTGGAGTTGTCTAGAGTAAAGTTTTTTGTAGTTCAAATAGTTCTACCATTACTTGAATGCTGAGTAAAATTTTTTTTGCCGTTACTTGAAAGTACAGCGGTAGAAAAAGGGATTTTTTACTCTTTTTTTAACAGCTGTAGCTGGCAAGCTCCTTATTATTTTTGAACTCCATTCAGCATGTTAAAAATATCCTCTTTTTTTAATAAACATTCTGACTACTCTTTTAATATAATCAGCTTTATCTACTGTAATTATGCATTTCTTAAAAAGACTTATTAAGTCTTTCTGTAAGACTTCTTAAAAGTGAGCTGATATAATTTTAACTGCTTTCATTCCCTTCCAATTAAAAAGGCCAGGGTATGTTTTTCAATTTATTTTGATTTATTTTTAAAGTGCTAGTCTTTTCACTCCTATCAATTTTTTAAAACCCTTCAGAAAACAAAAATTCACTAGAACTGAGGTCATGTTTCATTAATGACAGACAAATTTCAAACATTTTTTTTTAAGCTATTATCTGACTGTGAAATGTCACTTTTTAGATCACCAGCTCCTAGAAACTTTGAAGACTGGTTTTGGGTTGGTTTTTTTGTTTGATTCTTTGTTTCTTTGCTTTACCTCTTGCTTCCTGAAGATGGTAGAGTTATCCTAAAAAGACATTTGTACTTGTGGCAGCAGTATAGAAGACATGGTTTTAGAAAATTCATTGATTCTTAAACATGCTAAGTATTTTTTCACAACTGACAGTAATGGTAGATCTCTTTCACTAGAAATTTTATGATGCTATGCACACCTCACCTTCTACAGCTGATTTCATGTAAGCTATATGTTCCTAAAAGTCTCACTAAAATAAAGAACAAAATTAAACAACAGTTTTATAGAATGTATTTGACTGTACTAAAGCAAAATAATTACATTGTTAACATTAATTCACGTTGAAATGACAGGACTGAAAAGGAATAAACAAACTTGTAGAACACTATTACTACTGAAGTTTCAATTATTAAAAAGCATGCACAAAAAGTCCCTGAAAGTAACTTCAAAACACCACAAATGTTGTAAATAGACACTAGATTAGACTCAGGAGAACATTTTGTGAACATCAGCAGAAAACTTAACTTTCCGTGATACTACAACAACTTCCAATCATTTTTCATGGCAAAAACAGTAAGGAAAAATGTGATTCTAAAGAATGTCACAATATTTAAGTGGAATAGTATTTGTGGATGCAAGGAATGATTTGCCAAAAAAATATACTTTACATCACAGAATCACAGAATCATGGGGATACGAAGGCACCTCTGGAGATCATCTAGGCCAACCCTCCTGATTAAGCAGGTTCACCTGGAGCAGTCCTCGATCCACCTCACTGCCCACTCATCTAACCCACGTTTCTTGACATTACCTATCAGGATGTTATGGGAGACAGTGTAAAAAGCCCTCCAGAAGTCAACACAGACAACATCTACTGCTTTCCCCAGGTATCTATCTCCCTCAGATATCTGAGCTGCCAAGACTTTATTTGCAGTAAGTTCAGAGAAGAAGGCATTTCTAAGACTTTACCCACTTCTTAATTAATTGCTGAAAATTAATCAGATTAATTTTACCTACCTCTACTATAAGAAGAGGATACACCACATAAGGATAGACATCCAAGTTGCATAAGTTCCCATTCTACTTTACGAGATGAACTCCCAACTAGACTTCACCTACCAAATCCTCAAGAGGTGACATTGTTGCCTCTGGTAGAAATTGTTCCAATGTCATCAATTCAAGCTTGTAGATACAGTTAGCAACATTATATATTTGAGTAAAAATATTTTTAAACAGGAACACTTAAAAAAAAGTTTGAAAATGAGTAATTTTGAGAATCACATGGAGTAGTATAAATGACCAGATGTCCTGTCAGAATTAAAAGGCTCTGAGAATTTATTTTCCATTTCATTCTCATGCTTTATTATTTAAACTTTGGGCAGGTAGTATGTTACCTCCATTGTCAAATTATTTAACAACAAATTTCTATTCATTCTGGTTGAAAAATACTTTCAAAGACAAGAAGTGTAATCTTCTTTCTTTAATTCAATATCTTAGGTAATTTTCATAGATTCTGAAAGGTGATCCAGTCTACCCATGTCAGATATGAGCCTTAACCACGAAGTATAGGAAATACCAAGGAAGATTATTTACTTCAGGCTAAGGTAGAAGTAAATGAAGTAAAACAAAGGCAGTGATTTCAGACAATGCAAAGGTGGCAGTTTCTGTAAGTGTCCTATCCACCAAGACACATTAAACTCTTGCATAGGACTCTCCACTGTTTCGTTCCATCAAGCTGAGAAAACATGCAGCTGAGAATATGAGAAAAGGAAGAGTAGGCTATTTTAGAATAGAAAAGAGAAGAAACACACCTCAGCAGAGAATTGTTGGTTACCTTTTCCACAATGTCCAGCACAGGTGATGACCCCAGTTTCACTTTTCTGAAGTAAGTACTGTAACCATCACACTATTATCCACCACAACGCCCAGGTCAAAAGAAGCTAGTTATAGTCCTGACATTGCCTGGCTTCTGAGGTCTCCCAAGAGATTTAGGTTCTCAGATCTTTATCCAAAACCTGACTGTATTCTATCTCAGTGCAGCAGGTAGGTAAAGATGTGACATTCGACCCAGCCCCTCAACCTCAAATTAATCTTAGGTTTTGTGGTGATTCTTTCCTTCTGTTCTTTCTAACAACCTGTCTTGTTTGCAGTAAGAAAAGCAGCTGCTGTGAGTTTAAGCTTGCTCAGGGGTGGAGGTGGTTAGTTATCATTCAATGGTTTTCTTACTCAATATATTTTTCAGCTTCTGTTTTTCCTATAACCATTCATGTTCCTAAGCACTGAAAATATAAAAATACTATTTTACTTAGTGCTACTTGACCTTTAGAGACTTAGCCCTTCCTTTTTGACCCTTTTATATCATGAGACTAGGTAGACTTGAACCAGACAAATATTCTAAATCAGAGAAACAAAGAATACATCATTAAAGATTTTGTTTCATGTTTACATATTTCAATAAAACAATGATAATACAAAGATGCTGTATAACTTTTTAACAGAGTGATCTTTCAAAAACATTAGGTAAGAGCAGCCCTATTTCTGATAATACCAACTAAAAAAAAGGGAGCATGCAATGACAACTATATCTACCTACCTACATTAAAAGAAAAAGAAAGTGAATTGAAAAGTTGTTTCAACTCAAATTTGCAGCAATCCCTTGCAGGTTTAAAAGCAGATCTTTACAAAACACTAAAATGGCTCTCTGGACGAGTGAATCTTCTATAACTGCATCTGTAGGTTTAGAAGTTTTTTAGGGTTTTTAGGGTTTTTTTAGTTTTTTAGGTTTTTTTCCTTTTTTTCTAACAATGAATTCCCAGCCTATTTTTTATGGATAGAGGTGTTAATGAGACTGAAGTAGACAGGGAACATTTTACTGGATTAGAGACAACTGGTCAGCACCTTACAGAATCAGGTGTCAAATTAATTT
This sequence comes from Gymnorhina tibicen, assembly GCA_013399875.1. Classification (NCBI taxonomy): domain Eukaryota; kingdom Metazoa; phylum Chordata; class Aves; order Passeriformes; family Artamidae; genus Gymnorhina; species Gymnorhina tibicen. Next base: position 21,617 of record VXAZ01004426.1, on the reverse strand, counting down.
ATTTGGTTATTGAGCCTATCATTTTAACAAGAAAAGCTTTATATCTTTACATGTAGATCATCTAGTCGTATTCTCTGACATAGCTGACTATGAAACAGCCTTGGAGAGAACAAGAGAACAATTTTCCTTACGTATATTCATGTGTCTACAATACCAAACATTTCTTGGGCCCTGCCAAGCCTGTCAGTTCCAACTTCCGTGTGGCACCATTCTTTTCCTTTTGATTAAGTTCTTATAGAGCTGTTGACATTTTTTAGTATTTAAAAGAAATAATATAATACAATCTCAGAAGTTCACTGCATTTTAGACCAAGTCATTATTTTTGGACAGGATTTTTGCTTCCAGTCACTAATTTGAAATATTTTTCTGCGATTATCTCACAATAGTCTCTGTTGTCTCCATTCTTTTTTTGTGGTTTGTACTCAGCATAGCTGCCAGAGAATTATACAAGCCTATATAAATGTTGTCAGTATCTTTCACTGCATTTTTATGTCCCGTAATCCTTCTCCCCCACTTTCACAATACTTGGCTCTTACAAAATACCCCAACAAAAAAAACCCCACTAAAAACCCATACAAAAGAACCCCAAAGAAATAAAATATTGTTATCTTTTAAAGAACCTTTTAAAAGAAATGTGCTTGATTTCTTTCTAAGTGAATCAACTAAATTTAAGTATTTCTGTAAGGAACATAGTCTTTCTTGTTTTCCTAGTACAGTCAGTGAGATTTGAGAGCTCTCCTAGAGGGAACTTCACCTGAACCAGGCTCCTGCTCTGGAGCATTCCCTGAAGGAGTCTCTTCTCCTTGCTAAATACTTACTGCTTACAGAGCCTGCTGAGAAAAGGCTTCTGCTTACTTCAGACCCTCACGGTTTTCCAGTCAGCCCCTGGCTATAAAGCTGCTGAAAGCCATAAAAAGGATTTAAAAATGAATCATGATTCATGTTCATGGAAAGACCAACAGCTCTAATTTTATGGGACTACTATTGTTCATACTTCAACCCTTTGGGAGACATAAAGAATAGAAAGACTTTCCAGTGCAACCTAAGATATATCCACAGAGGAAATAAAAATAAAAAAGTGTGTTTCAGAGTTTTTCTATTTACTCAGCAACCATTTAAGGTCTCAGGACCCACCTCTAACTCACATATCCTTTGTCCTGTCCACAACCTCTTCCATGTAGTCTTGTTCCTGACTTCAGTTGTGAGACCCAAGACCTCAGCCATAGTTCATTCAAACCCACCATCTCCTTTATTTTAAAGGACAAGGTGCCATTAAGTATCTTTAACATGCACTTCTCCTTGGATTCTGTTAGATTACTCTTCTGCGGTTAGTTCCACTCAGTGGGGTATGACCAATCCTTCACTCTTCTTGGCTAGCACGGAGATCAGCTCATGTGGTTATCTATGTGAATAAAGCATCTTGGATACACAACAGAGTACATTCTTCAGGGCAAGATAAAGGGATAAATTATATTTCCTACTAAATGAAGGAAAATTATAAGAAAGGTCATTTTCTTCTTTCTTTTTAAACTATAATATTCTAACAACCACAGTTAGTATTCATAGCACTGAAGAAGACTCAAATAACCAACTTTTCTCTTTGTGTTAATATAACACGTGTTCTCACTGGTAACTATTTAGTGCAGTTTGTTGCGTTTGAAGGTTCGGATTAGATTTTAGGACATAGTCTGCACTCAGTAAGTAAGGATCAATAAACATTAGACAAGAATCTAATGTATCAATTCAACACATAAATTAAATATATATAGATTTTGAAAAGGACATTTCTTCAATGTATTTAAATGCAATTCTCTTCAATTTGATCACAAAGACATTAATGAACAAACAAGCATGTATCAAGTTCTTATTCAAGCTTCACGAACCACTACTTTGAATAGTCAGGGCTTGGTCTAAACACTGTGATAGTTTTTGTTTCTCTGTTCCATGACCATAAAAAAGTTCTGTCTTCTAAAAGCACCACTGAAATCCCTACTTCTTTCCCAAAAACTTAATGTGTAGAGTTTGATCCTTCAACTTTGTGTTAACATTTACATGGGGAAAAAAAAACCCAGCAAAATTCAGAAGATAAGGTAGTTTATGGCAAAAAAATGCAGAACTATTCAGAATGTGCTTAGAATGCATTTTAAAATGATTAAAATATGTTAATGCACTGATCTTTTGTACACTATACAGTATATAGAACTAGTTTTCATCAGTAAGTCTACTTGTTAACAGCAGTGAGGAATGTAGTGATTCTCCCTGCACCAGACACTGCCCTTCAGAAACAGGCAACTGTTTTTCTTCTACTGTTTTTCAAGGTCTTTGACAAGACTTTCTTTTCTATGAGGAAATAAATGTATGTTACTTCAGTCTATTCCACAATAATGACCATGGTATTTGTATAAAGTTACATACCTATCCTGTAACAGAAGGTAGGCAGAGAAATAAAGAAGTGAAATTTGAGCCCAACAAATTGGGTAGATAAGGACTAGAATTACTTAAGAGAAAATATTACTGCTGAGAAGTATACATAAAAATTCCATTTTCCACATTCATGCAAAGCCTAGAACTTGTTTACACAATACCTAGATTTACACTATCATGAAGGAAGTTTGAATATTCTTATCTGAAAAATGTTTAGGAGATTTCAAAACATATGATTTAAAGAAAAATATAAGTACCATTTATAACAATGTAATTAGACAATGAAAAATAAGGAAATCTCTCAAACATAACTAAACTAGTGCAGGCATGCTTATAAAAAAGTTAATATAGAATAAAATATAAGCATGTATAATATGTTATTGATTTATTCCTTCCATTAAGAAGGCTGTTTTGAAAGTAAATAGTATTTATTTATTTTTAATGGGTTCTTTGTTCTGAGCACAAACCATGTTTTCCGGATCAGACTATTTTCTAAACTCACAAGGTTGTCAATCACACTGCAAGGTCTTTTACTGGGCAAGTTGGATGTCAGCTTAGCGATAGCCGCACGCAGAATACCTCTGTCACAGATTGTAAGCCTTGCCTTCAGTGTACACTTGCAGCTTTCGTTCAGATATTCTTGTTGCCCAGCCTCTGTCATATAAAAGCACTGAGGGTTTAAATAATTAATCAGTTACGAAAAAAAACAATAGGAGGCAATCTGCATAGTAACTTAAAGGGCATGATATTAAAAAATAACTTTAAAAAGTATAAATACTTAAAAACTGACAATTGGAGGTCCTTTCATCTTAAGCCTTATCACCAAATTCAGCCTCAATTCAACATGATGATTATCGAGTTCAGATATGGTTGTGTCTGCATTTTCTTTACCTGGCATCTGAGTATTTTCTCTGCTCCTGGCATTCAAGTTTGCTCTTTCCCATTTTACTTGTAATTCTCCTATTTTGAGAAGCCAATCATCCCATTGAAGATAACTGTCCAGCCAGTCCATGTGCAAAAACCACAGCAAGCTTCAGAAAATGACTATGGCACAATGTGCAATCAGACCTTGAAACCATGTCAAAGATAACCTTCAGCCCTTTCGTTCTTAGGTAGTATGCAAGAAACATCTGATGCTCATACATACAAAACAGTCGGTTCTGACTATGAGGATTTGAATGTGATTCCTAGGTTACCAGGAAGAACAAAGATACATGGTATAAATAGGAGGAATACATGAAAGCAATCAGCTTAAGGAAATATGACATTTCATGTCCCTGCATCAATGGGTCAAAGATTACCGCTTTATGTGGCACAGGAGATAGAGTACACCAAAAGGAGCTAATGGATTAAAATATCAGTGGCTTTTCAAATTTTCTTTTCTGTTTTGCCCTGCAACTGGTATAGCCACTATTTAACATGGTCTGAGTATTACTTTGAAAACAATACACAGAATAAATATATGCAGTAAAATAAATTGAAGCATAGTCAGGTCTACAGAAAAAAAGAAATCAAACTGTTTCAAGGATGTCTTTTCATTTTTTACAAGCTTTACATTCATTATCATTTTGACTGCATTTGAGTAAATATCTTTTCAGGGATGTGCACAACCTACCTGGCGCCATGAGAAGACATAAGAAATACGACAAAGTTACAGCAGTATCTTTCAGAAAAAGTCATGGAAGAAGCAGATGATCAAAGAATCTGATGAACACATTTCAGCTCACTTCTGTGTCAAAGAACTACCTTTCCACAAACATGGGTTGCACAGTTTCTGATGCTGTCATGTTTATTTTTAGAAATTTATATTTATTACATTGGAAGCGTCGGAGAATGGGACTCTGATCTATTCCTTTTATGCTTTTTCTAAACTTCAGGCTTCAAAACACTGTTCCTATTCTCTTGCATATGCCAGTTCTAATGCTTATGCAGCCATAAGTAAAATGGATGAGTTTGCTGAAGTCTGCAACTATGATCTCCAGAAACTGCTTTAAATCAGATCTGTGAAATGCTTTCTCTCAGTCCAGAGTTGCATGTTTGCTAGAACAGGTTAAAGGAAAGAACTTTACTTCGGATTTACTCATCGCACAGTTCAAGGCAAGTTCTCCCAGATCCCTATGCTGTGTCATAATCTATCATTAAAAGGGAAATGGGAGAAGGAAAAATTCAGGGATCAAAGATTGTTGTAGGGCTTTCAAAATCAGCAAACACTTCATATGATCTGAAATTTCCAGACAAAGTCATGACCAAGCCATAGCTCTAATTGAAGCTGAATACAACAACAATAAAAAAGAGTATGGACAGAAAAATTACTATTTGAAATTACTATTGTTGAAAGAATTGAGAATCAGGAGTTATGGCTTTACAGAAGATCTCAATCTTACACTTCAGGGTAGAGGAACCATTTCTGTGGGGTTTTTTTCCCTTGAGCTAAACAGTGACTAGTGTTAAATAAGTTCCTTAAGTACTCATAATTTTGGTTAATTCCAAATAGGGAATACTTGTTGGCATTCAGTAATTTCTTGGTCTTACAAGATAACAAATTGTTACCTTTGCACTACTCTTAGACAGTTCAATATTTAAAGTACTACTTTAATGAGGAAATCTCCTATTTTACAGGACAGAAAAGAGTCAGTGCCCTAGGGAAACGTCCATGCAAGAAGAAATTTCTTGTAACAGCTTCTCTTGGAAATGTTTGACCTTATTTCAGCTGTAGCAAAAATTAGGGAGCTGTGTAAAACTGAAAAAAAGAGTGTAAAAGTAGCATAGGAAGAAATTAACATTCCACTCAGTAGTCCTTCCTTTCTTCTCTGTTATCTTGGCTATTAGGATCATCCTTATTTTAAAGGCCAGTATCTTAATAATCACTGTATCTGCAAACCATACATTCTGCTTAGCAATATTATCTTATTTTGAAAGATAAAAATTTAAAAGATGTTGCAGTTTAGGATCAAAAGAGATATAAAAAGGTTAGGTTTCTTTTTTAACTAGTGTATATTTTCCTAAAGCAATTTGCTTTTTATATACATCAGATATTCATTAAGAAATGGCATAATTCACACCTTCAAATTCTCCAAAACTTGTATTTTCTTAATTAAAAAAATGTATGATTGTTTAAAGTAATAAAGGCTTATTATTTAATAGGGGCAATACTTATCTATTTCTTACTAATTTTGTAAAAAAAAAATTCAGAGTCAGATAAGCACCTGTTTTATACACAACAATTTGAAAAACAAACTGTGTAGGTTCAAGCAAATACTTAGTCTTCTGTTTTGTAACTGAACAGGATGGGAGAAAGGCAGAGAAAGATTAAAATATTTCCATTTATATTAAAAGAGTGTATTTTCTTTCCTTGGCAAGAATTAAAAACTTCTTAAACTAATTTCCTATTGAATTAAATAATCCCATATCGTATAAAAGGTCACCTATGGATCCATTAATTAAAAACAAAATAAATATATGTGTTGGTTTTGACTGGGATAGAATTAATTTTCTTCACGGTGGCTGGTATGGGGCTGTTTTGGATTTGTGCTGAACAAGGGTTGATAATATAGAGATGTTTTTGTTATTGCTGAGTGGTAGTTACACAGAGCCAAGGTATTTTTTGCTTTTTCTACTGCCACGCTGGGGTGGAAGTTGGGGGTGCATGGGAGACTGGGAGGAGACACAGCCAGGACAGGTGACCCCAACTGACCAAAGGGATATTCCAGACTATCTGATATCATGATCAGTATATAAAGTGGAAGAAAGAAGGAGGAAAGGAGGAAGAGGAGGGACATTTGGAATGATGCCGTTTGTCTTCCCAAATAACTGTAACATGTGATGGGTCCCTGCTCTCCTGGAGATGGCTGAACACCTACCTGCCCATGGGAGGCACTGAATTAATTCTTTGTTTTGCTTTGCTTGTGTGTATGGCTTTTGCTTTCCCTATTAAACTGTCTTTATCTCAACTCATGAGTTTTCTGGCTTTTACCCTTCCTGTTCTCTCCCTCATCGTACAGGTACAGGAGTGAGTGAACAGCTGAGAGGGGCTTGGTAGCTGGCTGGATGAAACCACAACAACATACTGAAATCCTTTTTTTTAAAGGGAATTGACTCTGTCGACAGCTTTTGTGTTGATCATGTTGAAGGTTTCTGTTTTCAAAGTCATTACGTATTACAGAATGCACTAGCCCAGCATTCAAAGAATGACACTTGTATTCTTGAATTCTCCATTGATCTTCTGAATGTCCATGAAGTTATCACCTCTTGCTACTTCACTACTTGCTTATTTTCAACATGAGTATACACATTTCTCTGTAAGGAAGCTCAGTAGATGAACAGCTTTCTCTAAGATAATGTAGTCTGATTCCTAATCCTCTGAGTGATGCACAAAGTACACAGTTTTGCTTAAATAAACCTTGTTTATTTATTTATTTTATTTTTAAATAAACACACTTTGTCTTGAAGAGTAAACTCTATTTGAAGACATTTAATAATATTCCATCTCACAACCACTACAAAAAAATAGACGCAGATATGAGATAAGTTTTGGGGTGTCTAATGTTCAAAATTCTGAGTTTCCCCCTAAACTGTAGCTCACAATGTATTCAATAAAACTAAAAAGCAATTTTTATCTATAAGCACTGCTTCCTTGATATTTTTTTTAAAGCTGAAGTTCTGACAGCTCTTCCAGTACATCTCCCATATATTTTATAAATATTCCAAAGTATTGTCTTGCATGCCTAGGCATGAGAGAACAGTGCAACTTCCTACCTTTTAAAAGAATCTATGTTTTCGGGATTCAATTTGCATGGAAAAACTGCCTACAGTCCTTCAACCAATGTTTTGGAATGTTTTGTAAATTTTGTAAAATGTCTCAATTGCTAAAGCACAGGTAGTTGCTTACAGGCAACATAATCAAATTTGTTTAACATCTGCCAGTCAGACTTGCCACATGTAGGATGTCATAAGTTATTTTGATTGATTTTGACTGATTATTCTATTTCAGGGAAATATCAAGAAAAATAAACCAGGAAAAATGTAAAACAATTATTTAGAATACAAACTTACAGCACACTGAATTGGATGTAGTTTTTTGAATACTGGTATAGTTCAAGATCATCCTGCAGATGTCCTTACAAATTAAAAACAAGGAAAGTCAGAAAGTCACAATTTGCTTAGACACATGCTGAGTCTAACTTTTGCTATTATTCTCTTCAGTACAAGAACCTTCTCTAAACCTGTCTTCTTAAATCACATTTTTAACAAATGCTATGTGGTAGTAATCAGTAAGACCAACCAAAGACCCTGCTCAGAATTTCTTTATGCAGTTTTGCTTCTCCTATAAGCAACAGTAAGCATGTTTCATTTTACCAAAAAAGGGAAGATACTCAGTTCTTTCCTAAATAAAATATATTAAATTGTAAATATGTCAAACTATATTTGACAGCATCACTAGTTCTTATTTTCTCTACTCTGCCAAGAAGGACTTGGGCGTGCTGGTAGGTGAGAGACTGGACATGACCCATAAATGTGTGCTTGCATCCCAGAAAGCCAATAATATCCTGGGCTGCATCAAAAGAAGCATAACCAGCAAGCTGAGGGAGGTGGTTTTGTCCCTATACTCTGGTCTCTGGTGACACCCAACCTGGAATCCCCAGCACAGGAAGGACATTGACCTGTTGGATTGAATCCAGAGGAAGGCTGCAAAGCTGATTAGAGGGATGGAGCACCCTTCCTGTCAGGAAAAGCTAAGCGAATTTGGATTATTCATCCTGGGAAAGGGAAGGCTTCAGACTGACCTAATTGTTGCCCACAAGAAAGATAGAGAGGGACTGTTAGCAGAGCATGAAGTGACAGGACAAGTGGGAACAGTTTCAAACCAAGAGTAGGTTTAGATTAGATTTTAGAAAAACATTCTTTACTGAGGGCAGTGAAGGACTGGAACAGGTTGCCCAGAGAAGCTGTGAATGCCCCTTCCCTGACAGTGTTCAAGGTAAGGTTGGATGGGGCTCTGAGTAACCTGGTCTAGTGGAAGGCATCCCTGCCTGTGGCAGTGGGGTTGGAACTAAATGATCTTTAAGGTGCCTTCCAACCCAGGCCATTCCATGAATCTATGACTATATGATTTTTCTGACCTTGTCTTTTATTTACTTCTTCTTATAAACAGAAAATTGCATAGGTGATTCATTAGAACTTCTACAGCAGTATCTCTCTACATATTATTTCCCTAAGACATCAATTTCATTTCCCTTGGGCACGGTATATCAAAGTCATGTATTCTGAGCACTGCCTTTGGAAAAAAAATAAAAATGTGGAAAGGCTAAAATGTCACCAATTTAGAACTTCTGTGGTGACTGGTCTTTTTATATTTCTAAATGTAATTTCTCTTCATTGAGATGACATAGAAGGTGTTTCCAGATATGAGAATTTTAATATATTCTCCCTTTAGGTACCACCTTTTGGCAGATACCAAGATGCAGGCAATTTGTCCTTGATGATTCAGCTATATAGCTAACTGATTACCAGACTGAGATACTTCTTTGTTGGGGTGATTTGCTTCCTATTACAATCTTTGCAAATGACAGATTCAAGTTATTAACATAAAAGGAAGATCTTCTCTGCAATAAGAGAAGATACTCCGTTTTAAGGAAAACAATCTGAAGGTGAAAACTGGATACCTTAAATTGAAGGGTAAAAGACCTATTGATTTAAACAGCAGGAGGATTTCATCATGAATGTTAGAAAAATTTGTCCTATAGGTTATTGAATATATTGAATGCAGTTATGAAGAAGAACTAGTAGTTCAAGGTCTGTGTTATTTTAGCAGGCATGCACAATGAACTTTTTCTTTCCCCATAGAGTTTCTCTTTCAGAAGACTGTATTTGAAGTAAAACTCTGGGATATTTTCTTTTAAGTGTTGTCCATGTACATATCCTCTAAGAAGGTCATAAGGGAGGCAAAGTATTTTTAATAAAAAACATTGCTAAATAGATTTTTATTACTTCTTTTTTTTTAGATTTTTAAAGGTGCCTAAAAGATAAAACTTACTGAAAAGTTACTGATAATTATTGAAAAGTAGAAGGCTAGATGGATTTTATTCTCTCTTATCAGCCATAGGCATGACTAGCTGGCTTCAGCAGGCACTATAAAGGGGTCAGTGAAATTAACTTGCATTTCAATTGAGCCTTGACTAGAATCAGAGGAAAAATCAAAGGTATATATTGGAAGAGGATTAGCTGGAGAGCAGCCCTGAGGAAAGGGGTCTGGAGATGCTGGTCAGTAGCAGGCTCAGCAGGAGTCAGCAGGGTGCCTGGGCAGCCAAGAGGGCAAACCCCATCCTGGTGTGCTCAGACTGGACAGCTATCCCACCTTATTCAGCCTCACCTTGAGTTCTGGGCCCCATGATTTAAGAATAATGTGAAAGTTCTTGAATCCATCCAGAGGACAGCATCAAAGCTGGTGTCAGGGCTCAAATATATGAGAGGATAGGTTTTTCACAAAGGCCCCATTTTTCTTTCCTCATAAAATAACCAAATAATTTAAATTCTGCACTTCTGAAAAACAGCAGAAACTTCCTTGGACCAAGATAAATGATTGAAATGTTTTTTTTTAAAAAACAGATTTACAACATTTGAAAGTGAAGATAAGACCATTTCAGAATGAAACAAACTTGAGTCTAGCATTGTAGAGACCATGTGCATATTTATAAGCAGATACAAAGTGCCATGAGCTCCTGGTTGTGGTTGTATAGAAAAAAGCAATTATTCTCCTGTCACTCTATTGCTATGAAAAAAACAGGGTTTTTTTGTCAATCGTTAATCCACATTAGCAGAAAAGAGAAATCTTTTGCTTCTTTGAGACGTCATCAATTGAAGCAATGTAATTTCTCCCAAGAGCAAGGGAAAAGTAAAGATGAAATTAGGATCTTATGAGTCATAGCTTGTTCTCTCTTCTATTTTAGGAGTACAACATCTGTAAGCTACCCTTTATTCAAGGATAATCAGAATTGAATTCCTTGTATTTTTATCAAGGACTAATCCAAGTCCTTGATTAAAAACAATTAACAATCTAGGGCAGAATGTGTGTTCAATTCTTCCTACTTCCCACAGTAAAATAAAAATGACACGTAGAGAGTGTGAGATTTTTTTGGTTGCTGGTTTGGCTTGTTTCCCCTCTGTCCAAGAAACAGGAATTCTGTCGGTATTTTTTGGTAAAAGGAAAATGATACAGAAGTTAAGAAGCTTTATTTCTCCTTAAAAGATTCTCAACACAAGAAAAGTTTCACTGATTATGTCTTGCTGGGGACTAATGCAATCCCACTGAAAGTATAAAGGCATGAAATTTTTTTTCATGATTAATTAGTCTCAATGTGGTACTTGGTTGTGGGCTAGACATTCTCTGTAAATCAATGTATTATTTGTTACCTTTTTATTTGGCTGAAATATCTTCTGCTAGAAACTCAACTAGTCATTATGGATGAGATTATAACAGAGACATAAGGCAGTTAGGTACCTAATTGTTTTTAAAATGTGGAAATATTTTCAAAGAGCACAAATATTTACAATCAGACAACTTGTTTTACATGGAACACAAGTGAAATGTGAAAGATCATAGTTAAGAAATTGTTTCAAAAGGAATCACACACCTAAGTAAATGTTAAACACTGATTTAACACTTCTAGCAGAAATGTAAGCATAAGCTTATTCATTATAGTTTCAGAGACTGGTTTTTTGTCTTTACATGTCTAAGATCTGACTTTATGCAAATTAAGATTGTATGAGTGAAGAAACTTAGGTACCTTCTGGTTTTATTCTTGTCTCTTAAATTCTTCTGAAGTATAAGTATTTATTTTACCTTTTCCCAGATCCCACAGTGGGGATACTTAGTTTTAGGAAACATACATAATACAATCCACAGATGGTATGAAAAACATGGAGGAGGAAAATGGAAAATTCTTAAATCATTTTTTCCTTCTCACTTTTTCAACAGTAATTTGATTACATCCTGTACTGCTATGCATTCTCCTAATGTAAGCTTTAAATGAACAAGTGTTATGCAAGAGACTTGTCACTAATGAAAGCCAAAAGAACACATTATTTTGGTTTCCTAAATGGAAACCATAATTTTCAATTAGAAAGCAGAAGTGAAAAGATGAAAATGGATGGCCTTTCTCAGCTGCTAACCTTTACCTACAGATATCTATTGAAGAATGCACTTAACATCCATTGCCAGAAAAGCTTTATTCATTCAATATTCTCAGATACTTTACAGAGGCTTTTGGAGCTGTTAAAACAAAAAAAAGTCTGTCTGTTCTAAAATGGAAACTCCAAAACCACACTGGAAGTATGTCTTTAGCTCTCTATGCTGTATATTCATATACTATGTGAATAGGTATTGCAAAGCAGTAAACATATTTTGATCCTTCAGTGTCTGCCAGGCTGTAATTGAAAGGAATTACACAGGAACTATGAAATAATTCAGGAAAAAATGCATTTGTTTTGAGCTATCCTTCCAAGAGCTTGTGCAATCATGCAACTTTTAACTCTTTTAACTACTGCAAGATGCTCCCCTATCTCCTTGTGAGCAACGTAATGACATTTACCTCACACACACACTTTTGCCATTCTGATTATGTTAACAGGCTCATTTCCAAGGGGTGGTTATGTTAAATTACACTTCTTTTTTTTTTTCATTCTAATTTCTGTATAAAATATTATCTCCTACAAAACGATAGATTTAACATGAATTTCTTCTAGTCAGCCAGAATCTTCATAATAGTACTAAAAGCATGTCTCTCACAGTATCTTTCTGGATAAAATGTCCAGCACATAGCTGGATAAACATATCATGCATTGGGTGAATAACTGGCTCACAGATCAGGCCCAAAGGGTTCTTTTACATTGTCTTGTAGGTTTTTTTTCTTTTTTCACTATATAAGCTATGATAAAAATTATTTTATAAGACCGTTCTCTACTAGCTTAGTCAACTGGGTCAATCAATCAAACCTGGAGAAAGTGGATTTTGCTGCATTTAGGTAAAAGGAACTCTCTGTCAAAAGTTTCTTGCTAAATTCCACTTTTGACAACTACATTTCAACAATCAATACACCTAATTTTAAAAACTCTATGACTGTACATGTAGCTTCTTATGATGCTGTAACTTAAGCACTTGTTGCTTCTGATATTTGAAATGGAACAGTCTAAACCCAGTGGTATATGGATAGATGTTATGAGCTGCATTTGCACAAATACAATTTCTGTGACTGTAATAATAGATTTGAAATATGAGAAAAATGTAAGGTTTACCAAAAACAACAAAAAAAAGGAATTAAAGATCATAATTGCAACGTCTACAAAAATATGTCAATAGCAGTGGGATTAACAGGTGTCATTCTGGGAATTTAGGAATTACACTACACTAGAAAATCAGCTATGAAAACTGACATTAGCTAACACAATTATTAGCCAACTGAGAAAACCAGGGACCAAACTGGAAATCTGCATGAAGTATGAGTGAGGCAATGTAGTGATGTTTGTATTGGCTTCAACAATGGAAACATTCACAATAAGCTTAATGAGTCTAAATAAAACTCCTTTCTGTGTAAGCATGAAACTGATTTACTTAGCACACTCCAGCTGCTGGGTCATTCCCATGCTGTATTACCTCTGGCCTTTTCTACCAGGAGACCACCTTTAAGTTTCTTGTATTAGTGGAATCACACACACTGGAGGTAGAGAAGGGCTGTCCAGAGGCACAAAGGGAACAGATATCTGCATATCAAAACTTTAAATACAGAGTAATTCTGTACAACAGTGACACCATTGAAGATAAAATTCAGTGTATTGTATTGTACACAAGAATCTGGCCCATGAGGTCGTATACTGCTTGCTTGATTTGATTACTGCTGAACAGGATAGAATAGAATAGAATAGAATAGAATAGAATAGAATAGAATAGAATAGAATAGAATAGAATAGAATGTAGCTCAGTTGGGACCTGTAATAGTCAGTCAAATCCTGTGAAGTTCATTCACAACATACACTTTTTCACTGTTTTAACTTGTACAACAGTTACTCAGTGAAATAAAACAAGCTAAAGTTCTCAGTAACTTGAAGATGTATGGAGCTTCCTTGTAAAATTGATTTATATTCCACTGCCTAATATGATTACTTACAGAGACTATAATTGCATATGGATATAATTTCTGCTAAAAGGGAGTCCAGCATTTTCAGAGAGTACTTAAACTGGATGCTTATTGCCAAAAAGACAGACAGATGAGAGATAGTCTATTCTTATCTGCATGATTTGGAATTCTAAGAGGAAGAAAATGTTAAATTGCAAGGGGTGTCGGAAATGCTAACTCAGTTTTACAATTCTGAACTCTTAGTGTGTCTCATTTTACTGCAGTAGATGTTTCATTTAGCTCTGCCTTCCAAAATACCTCATATTCATATTTCTAGAATTCATCTCAGGTTTTGCATTTCCTGTTTTTCTGAAATAAGATTCTGGCTTCCAAATGTGTGATTCGTATTTCTAGAAATCATCTATGGTTTTGTCTTTAATAACTCACACAATAACATTCCTCTTTGAATATGGTAACTTTTTTGAAGATTGCTTAAGCTTCTTCTCTTCAAAATATATAACATCGTGATTAAATTTAACTGCATAAAAAATATTATAGGGCTTTGATTTCATTGTTTTGAGGTTTAGTTTTAGTTTTGGTTTGCTTTTTTTTTTTAGGAAGGGTAAATTGTCAGATTTACTTTTTGCTGTTACACAATCTAAACAGAGATTCAGCATATTGAAATCTCACCAGGAGACAGATGATTCTGGTCATGTCTCTGTAAAACAGTACTAAACATAAATCCCTCTTTTGTATTTTTCCTGCCAACATAATCCTGAAAAGGCACTAAAAGAGTCTCTATAGCTATGTATTTGAAAGATGTTGCTACTTCCAAAAGCATATCCACAGAGACTGAGAAGATAGATAATAAAGAGGAACTGAGTGAGTCAGGTCATTCAAACCATTTCATTTTTTGTAATGCTAGAACATACTTTTAAATAGGATATCCACCCTCCCTCCCGCTCTGATGAATTTCTATTATTTCTGTTAAATAACTCTCCAAATAGCTTTGGAATTTTGAAAATTCAACTCAGCTTTTGAAAAACTTAAATTTATAATAAAAAATACCATCATCCTACACAAAGCTCAAAGAATATGGTGCGGGGTGGGGACTTAGTAATCACTTAGTAAACTAAATCACTATGGGATTTAGTACTTCTGTGTTTTACAGTATTGCATTTTTCAATATACAGGAGCACTGCCTCACACTGGGACAATTTAGCAATTTTCTCTAGCTCCAGCAGCATCTTCAGTCATCATTGTGGTGAGGTATGAGTAAAACCAGAAATTTCATAGCTGGGCAGAGTCAGCATCCTCACAAGCCTTGAGGTACACAAGTAATTAAAGACAGCACCACAGCACTCCACTTCTCAAACAGTGCCCACTACAATAAGTAGAAGGAAAATGTTAATCTTTCTGGTTTATTGTCCTAAAAGGATCCTATCCATGGAATGCATTTAGATAAACACATATTTACGCTCAAAGGGAAAATATGGCCTTCTAAATAACAACAACCCATATTATTCCTGCATGCATTTTTGGGGATCTAGAAATTACAGGAAGTTCTAGAATTCAAAGGAAAGAGAGAGATAATTACGAAGTTGGAAAGTCCTGGTCTGCTATTTTGTCATGTTGCTACTCAGAGAGAAAGAGAGAGATGACGAAATTATTCCCAGAGCATCTCTGCAGTCCTCTAAGACAGGGAGTATTTTGTGGTTACAGATAAATATTGTTCAGTGCACAATCTAAAGACATATTTTATCCACATGCAAGGAGAAAATACAGAGATGAGGATATTTGTCTCTATCATTCAGTTTAAATGTTTTATATCCCTGAATGTCAGGCTGGTACAACTACATTTAAAAAAGGGTTTTTTTCTGACTCAGATGTCTGTCTTTTCATTAACTTTAAACCAGAATTTTCTGTTTCTCAGTTGTAGCCATACTTTGGGACAGTGGAACCAGGGACATAAGTCCTAGGAAGAAGATAAAAATGCTGTCCAGATGTGTAGGGATGGGATCAGAAAAGCTAAGGCACAGTTGGAGCTGAATTTGGCAAGGAATATGAAAACTGACTAGAAGGGCTTTTACAGATACGTTGCTCAGAAAAGGAAGATGTACTTCCCACAATAAATAAGACAAGAGAGCTAGTGAAAAATGCCATGGAGAAGATTGAGGTACTAAACATTTTTTTGCTCCTCAGTTTTCTCTGGTAGTGTCTCTTCCTACATCTGTCAAATCCCCAAATTTCGAGGCAGATATTAGGGGAATTAAGTCTCCCCCATTGTAGTAGATCAGTTTTCAGATCACCTGAGGAACCTGAGCTTACAGAGGTCCATGGGACCCAATAAAATACATCCCAAGGTCTTGAGGGAAATAACAGGTGTAGACACTAAGTCCATTTCCACCATATTTAAAAATTCAGGTAATCAGAGGAAGGCCCCAGTGACTGAGGGATATCACAACTGTTTTAAAAAGCATAATTAGGAGGACCCTGGGAAGTACTGACCAGTCAGGTTCCCCTCCATGCCCAATAAGATCATAGAACAGATCCTCATGGAAGTTACACTGAAGAATATGCAGGATAGAAATGTGACTAGAAACAGCATCATGGCTTCATCAAGGGCAAATCATGTCTGGCTCATCTACAATAATAAGAGGCCACGTAAAATAATGTGACTCCCATCACTTCCAGCAAAGTGCAATCAATGTTATCTGCCTGGATGTTATCTGCCTGGATGTTTTTAAGAAATTTGAGAAGATCCCCCATAACATTTTTGACAATAAATTGAAGAAATATGAGTTTGATGGATGGACTGTTAGATGGATAAGGAACTGGCTGAATGGCCATGTACTCAAAAGTTGCAGTCAGCGGCTAAATATCCAAGTGGAAACCAATAACCAGTGGTATCCCTTAAGGTTCATACTGGGACGAATACTATTTAATACCTTCATTAAGGACACAGATAGTGGGATTAAGTGCACCATCAGGAAGTGTGTGGACATCACAAAGATGAGTATTGCACTTGATGTGCTAGAAGGAAGGGATACCATGCAGAAGGACTTTGAAAGGCTTGAAAATTGGACCAGTGGGGACCTCAGGAAGATCAACAAGAAGACCAAGTGCAAGGTTCTGTACCCACACTGGAAAAAAACTCCAGTATTTTACAGACCAGGGATGAATGAGAGGGCTTGGGGATCATGGTGGATGAAAATATTGGGCAGCAGACAGCAATATGCACTTGCAGCCCAGAAAGCTAATCACATCCTGGGCTGCATCAAAAGCAGTGTGGCCAGCAGGTTGGAGGAGGTGATTCTGTCCCTAGTCTACTCTGGTCTTGTAAGACCCCTCCTGGAGTGCTGCATCCAGCTCTGGAGTCTCCATCACAAGAAAGACATGGACCTGTTAAAGTAGGCCCAGAGGAGGGCCACAAAAATGGTCTCAGAAAAGCTGAACTGGGACTGTTCAACCTGATTAAGAAAATGCTCCTAGGAGACCTTATTGGGTCCTTTCAATATACAAAGAGTGCTTATAAAAAAGATGGAGAAACTTTTAACCAAGCCTATGGTGGCAGGATGGGGGGCAAAAGAAATTTTTTATTATGAGGGTGGAGAGACACTGGAACAGGTTGCCCAGAGAAGTTGTGGATGCCCCACCATTGGAAGGGTTCTAGATCAGGTTGGATGGAGCTTTGAGCAACCTGAGGTAACAGATGTCCCTTCCCACAGCATCAGGGTTGGACTGGATGGTCTTGGAAGATCCTTTTCAACCCAAACCATTCTATGTCTACGATTTCTCTAAGATCGTCCAGTGACTATCTATGCAGTCCTAATACTTTCTCTATCTACTCCTATTAATGACACACTACAGATGGAAAGAAAAATAATTTAATATGCCTCAAGAGCAGTAATAACATTTATGGAGATTATAAGATCCAGTATTCATGTCCATTCTAGTGAATTTTCCAGAGGACTTCAGCATTTCCAGCAACTCAGCACTGTGATCAATTTGATGCATAGTCTTTCATTACAGGGTGAGATAAGTGTGACAGAATTACATATCTCTTGTCATTAACAACACGTTTGTATGTGACTTTGTGTATGCGCTTACAAATCAAATGTCATTGAAACATACCAGATTTACAGAAATATGACCTTCAATAACCCAGACTAGAAGAAATGGATACAAATAATCTTCAACTGTATGTCATAATACAATTAATCTTCAAACTGTATGTCATAATAATGACACTACTTTTTTTAACTCTTATGAATAGTCGTGTTTGTTTTCCACATGGTTGTTTTTCTGAAGAAATTTGTGTTTGCTTTTTCGTTCTTTGTATTTATGAAGCAAGTCAAAAATACATGGAATTCACCTAATATCTTCCAATGTCCAGGGAGAAGCTAATGAGTTCTCAATGATCACATTTACATTTCACCCAGGAAGAAAAAACATAAATATGTTCATAAAACTCAATTCCTCTGATTTTTGAGTGTGTACACATTTTCTAAATATCTCATGTTTTTCTAATTCAAACATAGACTTTGGTAGTAAAGAATAAATTCCATAGAGTCTCAAAAGTTACATATTGAGAAAGCAATATTTAATGTCAAATATAACATTGTATTTTTCCTAATCTATTTAAAATCCTGACCATTATTACTTTTGTGTTTCTCATATAAATGTCTATGTATTGTGCCTTTTTTCCTGAATTCCACAATTAAAAAAAATAGCATTCTGAATCTTTCTTCTATTTTGTTTGTTTTCAATATAAATACATAAAATAGTTCACCAATGCAAATACTGCACTTTTCCCTTTAGATTTATAAAATACAGAGGGACAATGAAATATTTTAAGCCACTTATAGTGGTTTACACTCATCTGTATCCTTCAACAATGCTAGTTTTTAGAAATCAAGAGAAAACCTTTTAAAGAGATCCATTAAATAACCTTTTTTACAGATAAATAACTACTACCAAGTTTCTGGGTATACACGTTGTTTGACAACACGTTTGACAACAACTGAAACAACAATTTATTTTCTTGTGTCTTGAGTTCTTCCTTTTTCGTCTCTTTCTTTTGGTTTGGGTGTTTCTGAGTACCAAGACTGCATGCATAAATATACCAAGATATCTTTTTATATTTCTGGCTTTACATTTAAATCTGTTTCCATCATGGAAAAAATGCTCTTTTGTATTTAAAGAAGACTCAAAATCAGGGACAAGAAAGAAAATTCTCGGTACTCTGATGAACTATAAAGTTGTTGAAACACATGAAACACATGATCAGATAACTCTGCAAAAGAAATGTTCTGTGTTCCAAAATAGTACATGCCATGAATATAGATCAGCTTTCTTATTAAGAAAAACAAGATCAAAAATCCTTGTAAAAAGACACACAAATAAAATTATTGTACCTTACCTTGTGTATCTAAAATGCCAGAAATACCAGCATTTGAGCAGTCTGCATGCTATTCTATACAAACTATAAGCTTTTTCATTAAGATAACAAATATTTATAATGTCTGCCATTATCTGCCATTTTTTAAATTTTATTTTTCTATGGAAAAGCAGAATTTCAATAAACCTCATTTTCCACAAAAGTTTGGTACATGCTAACATCCAGGAACTGGAATCACAGAGAAGGCAGCAAAGATTTTTGATCTATTGTCATGGATCTAAGGTTATTTTGTTATTCAGTCTAATGGTGATACAGGAATATTTATAATGTCAAGAAGATGCAGCTCTTTTTTCAGTTTTAAAGACAGAAGTATTAATTTCCACCAGTACTATAATTCATGATTATGGAGTTTCTTATATTTTTGAAGATAATGTCACTGTATTCCTTGAAAACTCTTGATTGCCTATTACCTGCAACGCAAATTCCATCAGTGTGTATGGCCTTCTATTTTTTGTATGTATCTCTAAAAACCAATTTGCACACAAAAATAATAAATACACATAAATAGTAACATTTTCCTTCTTGTTGCCATTACCAACTGCTTTAAAACTGTGAGGCCTCATTCTTGATTAACTTTCTTCTTTTTCTTTTAAACATGGAATAGAAATTATTTAAGAAAAAGATACGAGTTCTCAAAACATTATACAGTTCCACTCATTTCTCTCTAAGGTGAAGGCAGCTGTCAAAAATAAAGTAGTTTAGCCCAGTTTCCATAAAAAATGGACAGAATTCAAAACCCATCATTGAGATTGTTCTGTTTTAAAATCAAAACTGAGCCAAATATCTGTGATCAATCAATTGAAAAATTCAGCAATCAAATATTTCCATGCAAATATTTCAGTGAAGAAAAGAGTCACTTACCTAAAACCCCCAGTCTGTAATTGATAGTGACAACGATGACATTTCCATAACTTGCGAGAATGCTGCCATCAATCATATTTCCAGTACCCTCCATGTAAGATCCACCATGGATGTAGACCATAACAGGTTTCTTGCTGTTCTGATCATGAATGTCTGAAAAAAATTCAAGTAAGGAAAACACAATAAAGTAATAAAAACATAAGGAAAATGACATTAACAATTTTTAACAGTGCTAAAAGTAGTCTTAATTATTTCCTATGTT
>VXAZ01004425.1:635881-664074 GCA_013399875.1 Gymnorhina tibicen | reverse complement strand
GGACGGGAACGACGATGGCAAGGCACTCCCTGCTTGGGGAGAGCCGGTCTCCTCACCCCGCAGCTCTCGGGGACGGAAGGACTCGATGGCAAGGCACCCCCTGCTTTAGGGGGCAGCCAGTCCCCCACCCTCAGCTCCCAGAGCCGCACACGGTGAATTGTTGTTTGCGGCTGCTGCCTTAAATACCTCGTTAATCGATGTTGCTACGCGGAGCACCCGAGAATCTCCAGTCCCCGCGGCGGGAAAGCGCGCTGCTCCTCACCCGACCCTCACCCACCTGCCTGAGGGCCAGGGGGCTTCTGCTCCAGTAGTGGAGCACGGCAGGTGCCTCTGACGGCACTGCGGAGTATCTCCTCCGGCTGCTGAGGAGCGAGACTGGCCTTGCAAAAACGCGTGAGGGTCGGCACAGGGCCCGACTACGTTAGTCTTCCTTGAAAAGTGAAGGCGTCAAGGTGTGCTTAAAATATATACCATGGGTGAATACTTCTTATTTTTCTCTTTATGCAGAGGAAGAAATCCAACTCTGTCCTGCAGAGACTTGCATGCCTAACTTATATGGTGTGAGTAGTCCTAGCTCAAGCACATGCTTTTTAGCCTAAGGTTAAGCATAGAAGTTTCTAGAAACAGAAGGAAATTTTTTTCACCAGGCCTTTTAAAAGACAAATCCTAAAAATCTCCTCTCGCAAGTGTTCAAAAGATGAGCCAAAGTTACTTGCTTATATTTATGCAGGCATAGGAAGGTATCTGTGTGCTGGAAATGCAGGTGTGTGAACCTTAACCCCTACTACTAAGGGTTTTTTTGAAAGGGGTCCTAACTGGCCACTTCTTCAGCTCGTGATAGTTGTCAACAAGTTTTGATATGAGGCACACTGTAGGATCTACTTTTCAACATGCCCTTAGTTTGGGCCTCAATTCCCCTCAGTTCAATAGCTGGGATTTTGAATCTTGTTTATTGTTATAGTCAATGAAAAATCAACTCTTAAAATATAAATATATCACAAGAGTACATATATTTAACTCTATTTTCATTCTAGGAATTTGTCTTTATTGTTCTCTACTTTTGTTTTGGTCTTTGTTTATTGCTTCATATTTGCTGGAGTAGCGAAGGGCCTAAAAACAGGATATATGGTTTATACGGATTTTTCTGAGAACAGCAGCTAGACAAAAACTAGATGAATGGGTAATCTAACCTAATCTTAAACATTTAAAGATAAATAAGAAGTGTATTTTGAAATACTTATGCTAACACAAACTGTTTTCTGATTCTTGTAATATTTAAATAACATTGATGTTTATCAGACAACAATTAGATTCATTCTCTTGGGGCAGTGAAAGACTAACAATTTAAAATAATTATCCTACCTCCTTTTTTTTATTACTGCGCAATATGAAATGCATGATTTTCCTGTCTGGTGATCTCAACGTCGCCTCTTGGAGAACTAGAAGAGCTGGATTGGGCTGGGGTAAGCATTCTACCACACAGAGCAGCATTCAAGACAAAGACCACCACCCTAGACCTTGTCTAGAAGTGAGGGGTAGACATTCGTTTCCCATTTATGCAGTCGATTTTCATGGATCATTAAAGAAAATGTGCTGTGATATACACTTCTATTTATGCGCTTGCAGTCAAGCATACACAACTTTTTAAATTTATTAAATCCTCACAATGGCATTTGGATATAGAGTTAGTGCAGACTTTAAAGAGCCCTGTTATGTATTTAGGAATGTAAAAGACACTCTGACTGGCAGTAAGAATCTGGCCACTTCTTTTCTAATCCTAATCCTGAACCAGCTTCCCGTTTGGTCAAGTACGAGGCAGCATCCCTACCTCCCTGTTCCCATGGAAACACACTTCTAGCATCAGCCCAGCTTGCTTTTTTTTTTTAAATCACCATCTGCCTGGGCAGTTGCAGGGCTTGCTCTAAGCCCCTTGAATACCAGTCATAGGTTTTTCAGTGATTTTCCTTTCCGTATTACAACCACCTTGGCAACTGCAGGAGACAAAAGATGAAAACTAGCATGTTAGAAACTCCAGTGAGGTTTTCCCAAGGTCACTCTGTTGCTCCTAACCAGAAACATTGCTAGAAACTTAGTGGTGGAATTTGCAGCAGCAACAAAATAGGAGATTTTTTTCTTGAAGTTCTTTCCAAAATTCTCTTGTTTAAAAGCAAGTGCTTCAGTTTAACTTCTTCTTTTTTCTTTCCAGAAAAAACTCAAGCCAGCACTTCAACAATCCTTATCAACACACTTGTATCTGTATTTATTAGACAGGGGAAAGAAAACCTGTGGAGATGCAGGTATCAGTGCCAAGCTGCATATCTTTGTCCAGGTGCAGTCACCCTTCCCAAATGCAGACTGTGCCTATGCATAAATAAAGTAACTGTGGAAAAATGCATAATACAGTGGTTATAGGACAAAGCAGAAGCAGAGAAAGAGGGTCTTCTCTGATTTGCAGGGATCTTTCTGCTGCTATGCACGAATGGAAAAATAGAGGCTTTTAGGAAGGGTTCAGTTTGTATTAATTGGTTTGGTCTTCTACCTTGTTTAGTTTTCTCTGCTGGGAAGGGGAACTCTCCTGTTTCTTTTTGTCTTCAACCTAACATCTAAAATTGTTAAGCCTCCTGAGTAGCAGGAGCAGAGGTTTAATAAGGCCTGACTGCTGTTATGGCAGGCCTGATCTTATCCCACGGCAGCAATGAACAGCTTGCTTCAAGGAAGTGTGTCCTGAACAGCTTCTGCCACTATGATCTGTCTCCCTGAATGAAGAGATCTGGTGTTCAAGACCAAGTTCTCAGCAAAATTACTCCTAGATGGCGTCTTTGTGCTCTTGCTACTTTATCTGGTTGTATTAGCCTGGCAATAAACCTTTTTCTTCAAAGCCAGTCTGTCACAAATGCTTCCAGTAACATGCATAACCTCCATTTGAAAAACGTTTCTTTTACCGAAAAGCATGGAACAGAGAACAAATGGGTGAAACACCCAAAGATCATATATTTCTATTCTATTTTACCTTGCTCAATAATCTTTTCTTTGTGACCTTTTACAAATGTGCCTTGAACCAGCAAGGCCCCTGGGCTTTTAAGAAGGAAGTTATCCTGTTGGCATCAGGGCTTTTCCGCCTCCTTATCTCCTTCACAGTCTGCCACTCCGGGCTGAAATTCTCTGAGCAGCACTTCTTTTTTCCCCAGACCATAATGGCGATACTTTGGGAGGTTGCCCAGTCCTGGGCCAGATCTCAGAGAAATCTGAGCTGAACCATAAGCATACTGTTCTGGCTAAGTACCTTCTCTGTTGTTTGCTCAAGGACTTCTATACAATTCCTTGGTTTGCTTGTCTTTTTTGTGTCTTTAACAAATCACTGAATATCATGCAGAGAACTTGAGGCTGTATGGTATTTATTGTAAAAATTCTGCTTGGAATTCCTCCATTTTCCAAAGCATAAGCCAGGGGTGGACACACCCAGCACAGCTCTGTTTAACCCCCAGACCATTGCAGAGCTGCAGCGTGTGAACTGCCACGGGCCTCACACTGTTGCAAAGAGCAGCATGGCTGCCTGGTGATGCTGCAGGAGTTGGACAGCTCTGGCATAAAGATATTGGTATTAATACTTCTCCAAGGGTATTAATCGTGCCAGAGAGTATTTGGAGATTTTTTTACTGACTTTACTGACTTGACTTTACTGCATTTACTGACAAAGGCAGGTTGTGCATGTTCACAGCCTGTCCTGTGTGGGAGGGTGAGTTGAGAGGTGAGCTGAGTGAGCAGATGAGAAGAGCCCTTAAAGCAGCATCTACCAAGGCAGAGAAGGGTGGTGGAGAAGATGGTTACCAGGAGCTTGGAATTCTCTTCCTTGATAAAACTAGATTCAAAGACAGTTCTACTCTCAGTGACATGCAAGCTATCTTGGAGAGAAGGCTGGTAACAATATCCACTTGGAAGCAAGACATAGAAAATCCCTACTTTTGAAAAACTGCTCTTTAAAACAGCTTTATTTCTTTTTAATTCTCATGAAAAATCAATGAAACTGTGACCATGAGAGCATGTTGATTTTTTTTAATCACTCAGACAAATGTTGTGACTTCACGTTTTTTTTAATCAGGGCATCTGCTGTGGTATATTTGCAGTGTTCAGCATTTGGCTGACAGCATCTGTTTGTTTATCCCAGCCATGCTGTCTTCTATCACAGTCACTTTCTCTCTGGTACCACTCATTCAGCAACATATTGTCAGGCTTGGAATTGATGTTCTGTGTCATTCTGGGAATTACAGGAGTAGATGGATTGTCTGAATTTGCTCTTTCCTGGGAGAAAAGTAGGATTATCCCTTCTCACACTGTCCTGGAAGAGTGTGAAGCCCTTTTGTGAAGCAGTTTTTCTCTATTTTGGACTTTTATATTGATTTTTGAAAGCTAGTACAGCCAACTGTCACCCAGTAACTGAGCACCATTTGATATTTTCCTATTTTTCTGTCTTTGCATTTAATTAAATTTTTAATTTGTTGACAATCCAGGATTGGATATACTGCATGTTGCTATTTAAGGAGCTATAAGCCTAATAAATCAGAGTGCAGGTGATTCAAAATGAGAGCTCACATGCATAAATGCATATAAATATTCAATGTCATTTACAAGGCATAATTTTGAGGGGGTTCACCATCCCCTCTGTTCCCTGCCTAACAAATCCGTGATCAATATCTTTTGTTTTAAATGCTGCTGTGCCTTTAGCTGTGAGGTTTTCCTGCCTGGCCTTCCTTTCTGGCTTTGAGACTTGCTTCTGCCTCTCCTGGAGGCCTCCAGATCCCAGGCTGATAGCTCTGCTAATGGCACAGAGCCTGGCTTAGCTTCTCCTTTCATCCACAGCCATGGTCAATTCTCTTACTCACCCAAACAACCATTTCCTTCCTCCTTTTTTTTTTTTTGTTTTCATCAAGACCTGCCTTTCCTCTGGTATAGGAAATTCCTATATCCAGCCTCCTCTTTAACAAGCATCTTTTTTTTTCTCCACCAGCCTGCTTTATTTTGTCCCAGTTTGCCATAATCTCGTGTCTTTCACCTCCAGTATGTACCTCAGGTACTTCTCAATTCCTCTTGTTCATATGTAGTATGTGGATGGAAAACCCACATATAAACCATGAAAACCACTGGGGAAGCAGAGAGAAGGCCAGTGAAAGGAGGAAGATCACAAATATATGATAACAAGTTACACAAGGTTAAAAAGACATAAATTGGATTGACAAGTGAGCAGTAATATAAAAAAGAAGTGGAGGAGTGGTGAAAGGGAAGTGAAGCAATTAGAAATAAATAGGTACCAAAGTAAAGGAAAGAATACATCTGAGCACAGAACCAGTGAACTTGTCAGGCCAGAATATCCCTTCGTTCTGCATTCATAGCTACCAAGCATCACAAGGTCCAGGTCCATATATGTTCTTTCCAGATTCTCTCATGAAATATATGCCAGATTACAAGAGGAAAATATCCACGTGCCCAGACCAGCAACTGAAAGGGTACTCTGAAGGAATGTGTGGCTCTCCCACCCTGCTCTCTGCTCCCAGAGCTGCATAACTACCCTCTTGACAGGTCAAGCCTGGAAAAGGATGTGGCAGGACAATGGGTCTTTCACCAGCTGTTATCAAGGATCTTTTTAGCCCATTAAAACAAAAGTACATTGATGAGGAGCGGATGCTCGTAGGTTTGTGTACCTGCCAATATGACATCCTGTTTCTTTAATGTAAAGACAACAAACAGCCTTCACTCCTCTGCTGAACTGGAAGTGGCACAGAAGCTCAAAACAGTATTTCTCCTCCAGTGTTCTTTCAAGTGTGACTGCTTTTCAGCTACTTTCTTAAAATCTACTTCATTCAAGACTGAAAGTAGAGCTTGATTTTTAAGGCATGGGTTTAAGGCATGGGTGGGACTTAGGTGCTTGACCCCATTAATTTTTGAGATTTGGGCATCTAACTCCTTTAACATCTTATCAAAATCCCTATTCAGTTTCCTGGATGTGGTTCTTCAACACAGTCCCAGATCACAGAATATCCTGAGTTGAAAGGTACCCACAAGGAGTATCAAGTCCAACCCTGAAGTGAATGGACCAGTGAGGATAAATTCAATGAGTACTGTATTTCAAGAAGAAAAAATACTCAGTAAATATGGC
The DNA here is from genome assembly GCA_013399875.1 of Gymnorhina tibicen. Lineage (NCBI taxonomy): Eukaryota > Metazoa > Chordata > Aves > Passeriformes > Artamidae > Gymnorhina > Gymnorhina tibicen. The sequence goes on along the minus strand of VXAZ01004425.1, from coordinate 657,923 downwards.
CCTTTTAAAAAGCAATGATTAATGAAAAAATGTAGCTTGGATCAGCTACAACTACGACAGTTCTGCAGCCTGTGGATTGTCTCCCCTTTCTTCTGGCTAGATCAGGAACTCCTGTGATAGACAGTCCCACGAGAAGCCAAAAAGTGCCTGAGAATAAGAATCAACAGGTATCAGCAACCGTTTCAGTAATGTGGATTATCAGAAAGCATCTTCTGTTCCCTTGAGTGATCATTTGAGATTTTCTTGACCTTTGTGCTTCTTTTGGAAGTCCACAGAAGAGCACTGGGGCCTCCAAACTGGAGAAAAACTCCAGGCACTTTTTCTGGCCAGACAGAAAGACATAATTAAAGAAGTAATAATAAAAGAAAGTTATGAAAATTACTTTAAAGGACTCCCTCTCCCTAAAATTTTGCCATTTTAGGGGCCATGCTCATAATCCTTTTTGGCTGTACACTCAATAGCAGTGATTACTTGGCAGTCTTGTTAGCTCCGCTTTCATATGGATGGGCAGCCCTCACATCATAAATCTTTTAGCAGCTCAGACAGTGATTCAACAGTGTAATATCTTTCTCTTCCCTGACAGTTTGTCAACACGGACTATGGCCCAACAGGCAGTCCTGCGTCATCACATCCAGTCCTAAAGCAGGCTGGAAAAGAGCAAACTCTGCCCCAAAATGTGCTCCATGGTACTTGGGCTTGAGCACACAAGCCCAGTTCTTTAAGCCAGAGTCAGTGGTACAGTAATGGTGCTACTGGTTTGGAGGTGGCTCACATCTGGCCAGCTGGAAGCAGAATCAACTTATGGCTGCCTTCAAAGGAGCAACGTGGAAAATTTACATGAGCCCTTCCAGCACTGAGAGGTGTGGAAGGCTGTGATGGATCCACACTCTTGCAGGATAGGGTCTTTGAATTTAGAAAGGTTTCTGTGGATTTCAGTGAGGTTCAGTACGATCCTCAAGAGGTCCAGAAGACAGCAGAGGAAGTTATTCCTTTGGAGCACTGAAAGGTATTTGGGAGTTCCAACAGATATTAACAGTACTGTTTGTTTCTTTAATAGTAAGTGTTGGACATTTTTATCAAGAAGCATTCTCTATCTGCAGTAAGACTTAGATTTACGTTTTTCACCATCAGTATCTCTGGTGAATGATTTTTTAGCTGGTATGTGTGTATAAGTGGTGAAATTATCTCACAGCTCACAGTAGTAATTTAGGCAGGGTTACAAATTATACTCCATCCTTTGAAATGACGGGTAGAACAAAACAAAGAAAACATAATAAAGAAAACATAATAGAGTTTAGACTGATGGCTGATTTTGATGCCCTGACTCTTATGAATATGTGACCATCCATGTCTGTGATGGCACGGCAGATGCCATCTGTCCCAGAAATAGTACCTGTGGTACAAAAGCACCTTCCCAGGCTTTGATCAGTGTCTTGTTCTGCAAGGATTGTCATGACAGAGGAGATCACTGAGCAAGAGAGCCTGCTTAGAGAGAAAAAGCTCACTTATATCCTACACTGCACTGCTTTTTCTTGCTTCTAGTTGAACACAATCCTCTGCTAAATACTGTCCTTTAAATGTTCAAAGGAGAAAAACAACACTCCATATATTCCTGTGTTGTGGAACTAAATTATAATGTTGCTAAATAAGATATATTGTTGTTCTACAGCACGGAGGCAAGTCTTTTATCGCTTTTCTTGTTTTCTGACCCTGCTTCTCTCTTTCCTTTCCATTTTCCACTTCTGTTTGCCTACTACTTTGTCTTGAGTAAATGAGTATTCCAATTTGCTGTGAACCAGCTAAACTCCAAACAAATTTGGATAAAGCCCAGTGTTAATTCCAGGTACAGGTTTTACCTTTTGATCTTCTCTGCAGGAATATTTACTAAGAAAAGGAAAGGGAAGATATTATTCACCAGTTCTTTCTGGATGGTGCAAGTCACTGCTAAAATTAAAGGCTGAATGTGATGTGGCTTTTCCCACATTTCTCAAACTTTCACAAACAGCTACCTAGCAAATAGCTATTCTAACATCAGTGAGAGGGGGTTTTGCTATTCTTTCTGCACATTTGATAAAAATAATGTGTTTTGGTGAACTACATGTGTATGCCACCACTCTAAAAAATGTATTTTATACCAACAAAATGAATATAAGAACCCAGGAATTTATTTTGGAATTTAAGACTTGGTTTTCAAATCACTTTTTTTCCACATACAGTTTTTGATTTTCATCCTGTTTTCACCAGTTTGGCAAAAGTTTCTAACTGCCTTCTTTGCATGCTGTCTCATACGTGACACCCCCTCTAATCCCCCAAATACCACAACTCTGTCGCACGTGTTTGAAGCCACAGCTTGCTGAACAGGTTTGTAGACCACTGACCCCTCTGCTCTGGGTCCTTGTCTTTCCTTGTCTGACTGAGCCGAGTCACACTCAGCTGCACTTATGGAACTTGAAGCTGGCATGTGCTCGCATGTGCTCTCTGAGCACGTTAGCTGACTTAAAAGATCCCCTTCTTTGGTGGTGGCACTATGAAAGATGTGTTGAGGAACATCTCTCTGAGGGTACTAAAACCCCTCTAATCACGTTCCTCATTGAGAAAAATTTGAGTAACTCCGTGTGCTCGCCAATTTACTCTGGATGGTAAAAGGGAGTAGGTAATAGGTATACTGGGTGTGTGGCAGCAGGGGAAGATGTTGCATTTAAATGAGCAGAGTGCAAAATCAGCTGGAAGGTTATTGCAGATACGCACTGGAAGTGGAGAGTCCTGCTTTTCAATCAAGCTTCTTTGCAAATGTTTCTTTTTATAGACCACCTTTCAACCCCAGTGCAGCAAAGATTGTTGTGCAGAAAGAGATGATCAACCTCTAAAGCACCTTGTGAGACTGGTCAGCATCCTACATGCCTCAGTGAAACTGGGAAGTCATGCGCCTGTCTGGAATAAAGACTCTGAAACCTTGCTGACAATCAAGACCTGTGGGATCTTCATCCCAGTGTGTAAGGGAAGTCATGGAAGTGGTTCCACAGAGTGGAAGATTTTCCAGCTGTACAGGGGTACTCGTCTATGAGCTGTGGGAGCTCCTGTAACATGAAACTACTTGTACTTCGAGGTGGCTGGTGTCAACACAGCACTCAAGTATTCATGATCTAAACCTAGAGGAGGGAGACAAGTCTGCAAGGAAAATGGAGTATTGTGTGGAGTGTACGACATCTCAGCGGAACAATGGTTCTTCAAGGCATATGCTATGTCAATCTATGGGTATGTCCCAGCATCATCAGGTGGCTATATTCTTCCCTTCCACTTTCTACAGCAGCTAATTTCTCCAGCTTCTGAAACGCTGTGAAAAATTTTGAGTACAGAGCACTGAAATTGGCCTAATAGGAAAAGCCAGCTGGAAACCATCACAGTGTGCATAAGCACATGCTGGAGGTGCTGTGCACAAGAGCTGTACGCATGCTTCATTAAACCTGCCACTTCTTAGGGCTGCTTCCTTGCAAAGACTGTGATGGTTCTTATTTTCTGAGGGCTTGAAACTGCTGGGGCCTCCAGGAGCAATGCAGGGGAAAGAATAAGCTGTGAAGAAACTCCAGCCCTGGGGCAGGTGAGAAGGAGCTGGGAGGGAGGGAGTCTGTTTTTCTGTATGTAGATATGGACCTCTGTTGTTTTTTAACTAATTCTGCTGCACTCCCCTTGTGAAATTGGCAAGAGCACATAGACTTTCTGAACACATTTGTATTTTTCAATGCTCATTACTGTGAAACCCACAGAAGAGAGAGAGATGAGGTTTCTGCACCCCATTCCAGAGAGGAGGCTGGACAGTGGGAAGATTGCATCCTAAATTCTGGAATCAATTTCTTATCTCCCTCTAAAACTTCTGGTCTTCCATGCCTGAACTGAAATTACATAATTGAAACACTCTGCATTTAAAACTCGAGATAATAAAAAAGCCATCTCCTGACTCATCTCTTCTTACTGAAACACTATGCAGAAGTATGGATGGAGGGAGATGTTTACATCAACAGATATCCTCAGTTTATAACATGGTGAATGATTGTGAAGATTAGGACTGACTTTCCAAACCTGTTTCAGTGATTGTAACACAGTTAACACATCCTTTACAGAAAACATGCACGAAAATAAGGAAATGAATGCTTAAACACATAATAAATCTCTTGCTCTCCACCAAATAAATACACTGTGCTTATCAGGTATAAACCATGGCCTATTTCTTCATAATTGTAACCATGAATCTGGCTCAGTTACTGTATACATTCTACTATCTGTGCATTTCATTTTGAAGAATACTACTGTAAATTCCCAAAAGATAAAGGTATTCATTTTTTTCATAGATATTTACAAGTTATTAGTCTGAGTGATTACAGCAGGATAACTGTCAGAAAGGAAGTTATATAAACACAATTCTCCTAAAATTACATATGAAACTAAAGTTGCACCTGAGATTGAAAATGAAATTTGATAATGCTTTTATAACATATCTATATATTTGTGTGTATGTATGTGTGTATGTATGTATGTATATATGTATGTATGTATGTGTGTGTGTGTACTGAGGTTATTGAAAAAGGACCATAAATTTGGGGAGGGGGCATGATTGAAAGAGTTAGGTAGAAATATTTCTTTCATTAGAGTTTAAAGGTGAATGGTGTGAATGTGTAACTACTTGTTACTGCGCTTTCAGCGGTGCGGTGGTTGTTGGTGCTACAGTAGCTCTGCAGTCGGAACACTTAAAAAGGCCACTTTGCTGTAATGTGAGCTCCACATCCTGAGGAAAAGCCAGGGTGTTGGGCTGTCCCTGTGGATTTCATTAAGTGTTTTGACTCTGAATCGAGCTAATTTGTTGATACTCCTCTAAATTTGATGAACAAATCTTTCTATAGAGGTTGTTTTCATTTAATGATATTTTTAGAAATGTTTTGTGGTTACAAACAGAGTTAATTGAATTTGTGTATTTTCCCTGGTTTTATTGACAATGATGTTTGCTAAACTACCAATGAGCACTAAGGATGCTGACAGTGCCATTTATTCAAGGCAATGTTGAGACAGAAGGGTCCCTATCATTAAGAAGTTATGCGCAAAGTGAAAGATAGTGGAGGGAATGACATATGACTTGTCATGTGTGAGCAGTGGTTTTTAGTTAGCTCCTGCTTGTAATTATAATCATTTGCACATTAATTGCTTCAAATGTCTTACAATGCATCTGGATTTATGTTCACTCTGGAAAACATCAGAAGTTTTATTTCAACCAGGACCATCTGATTTGCTGTGGATGTTTAAAGCTTATGTGGGTGCAAAAGTAATTGAAGAAATTCATTGAAGAAAAATCTGTCAAACACCACTGTACGTTAATTTCCTCTGACATTCTACCCCAAGTTCATGTTCCTGACCATTCACAGATCCTGAACAAGGATGCTTTTTGATCAGATCCTGTAAAATGCTATAATGCTCTTGAGACTAGCAATCACACCCGTGATCTGAGGTGCATCTCAGTGTTACTGACGGTTTTGAGGGATTTTTTCACCCTCAGTGTGCTTTTTGAGATGGCATAATGCTGATAGCATCAGAAAAATTTTGGGCAGGGAAACAAAGCATTCGGTAAGTTACAGCGCCATCTATAGAAAGAACACAGCATCAGCCTGCAAACTGAGGTCTTGCTCCCTTCAAAAACCTTATTTCGCACCTTCAACAGCCAGGTCACTGTTTTAACCATCAGGTGGAACTAAACATGAAATCCAACAGGAAACTCTGAGCACTGCACTCAGTCTTTAGGCACTACTAAAATCCTCAGAAAACTTGTTCAGCTTTTCTGCCTAGTTCCCTCAGGCCGTATTTTTCTACCAGTGTTGTCGCAGTTTTGCATTTATTTTTTTCTAGTGGACCTCCATCTCCTAGTAGCACAGAATTGCTTGGTGATCTGAGTTAAGGGTCAGGGCACTCTTAAACTCAGCCTTCCCCTTGCCAAGGGACTAAAGTACTTAGGTGAGGCTTTGCACAGGACAGAATTGAGTAAAGTCTTGTAATTCTCAGCGTGCACATCTGTTAGCACCTAGTGGGAAAGGCTCTGATGGGAGGTCAGGAGTCTGCCCCAGCTTCCTATGTTTTCTGCAGCTGATGCTTCTGTATTTTAGGAGCTGCATACCACCAGCAGACTGTTACATTGTACAATAAATTGTACAGATCTCTGAAATACATTTTGCATAAAGAAACTGGATATACATTAAGGCAAGGAGAGATGCTGAGATGTTGCCCTCATGGTAAGAAGTTAGAAACTGGTGTGAAAGAGTCAGGGTCAAATCCCTATTCCAGTGACTGTTCATTGCTTTCAAAGTGGGGCACCACTGCAGGAAGAGAGAACCATTTACCATGATGTGCCAGATAGCTTAGTAGCTAAACTTAGTTAAAGGGCTTCAGTGCATGTTTTGGAGCAAAGCAGGAGAAAACGCCTAGCCAGAGAAGTGACAACCCAGGACAGCCTGTCACGTCAGTTTCTCTCATTCAAAAGGGCATCCAGAATTAGGAGACTATTCACTGTAAGAGTATTAAACAGGGATAAATACCTCCTTCTTGCCATCACAACATGTTTAGCTCCTTTTGGGGAAAAACTGTGTCTAGACTCAGTATTGCCATCACCTGGTTTAAGCAATGCCCCCCTCTGTAGGTTTACAGCTCTGTGCTCCCCAGCCATAAGCCCCTTGTTCCTCCCACTGGTTTTGTAGAGGATCATGCTACCTAATTGAAGGCTGAGGTTTCCCTAAGTGATGAAGTGTGTGGGAGCAGGGCTTTGCTTTGTGCAGTTTGCTCGAGAACACTGGTGGCAGAGCAGGGTGTTGAATGTAAGTCTCTGGTGACCTGGTCTGACCGTCCAGCCCTCTGACTTTTTGTCCACAGTACTGTGGTTTGTCAGTGAGCATCCTCATTGCTTTGGACAATAATGGCTTTCTGCCTCTTATAGGCCTGTAGATTTTGGTTAGGTGAGTAAAAGAAGACTCAGGATCTAAGCCCTGGTGCTTTGCCACCAACTTCAGCTGGCTTAGGAGTTGGGTTTATGACCCTGAAGGAACTGGATGAACTGTTCTTAAGCTAAATGAAAGGAATGTTTAACTCCAGGTACTTTTTACTGTCTTCTTGCCTGAACTTGCTTCATTCAAACCCTGATTCTGGAGGACATAAAACTGGAAAAAACAGCTTCACTGTGCAAGTTAATTTCTTGTGCCTACGTACAGCAGTGTGGTTCCATTTCCAACACTGGCAAAAACCTACTTGCAAAACAACTCTGAGAAATGAAAACAAAAACCACAAACCATAAATTAACAGACATTTTAAAAGAAAGAATTTAAAGTCTCTCACTACTCTTTACATTTATTTGGTATTCATGGAAAAGGCTGTGTTATCTTTTCAAAAGCTGTAGACATAAGTTCAGATAAAATACTTTGAATGGGCAGGGAGAATTAAAATTTGTCTTCCAGCATGGCTAATGGTTATGATCTTAGACCCAGGGAGGTAAAAAAATCACTGTTAAAACCAAAATCTGACTAGCTGAGATGAGAGTCTGTATGCTGCCATTCCAGAAACACAGACCTGTAGTTCTTTCAACACTGACATTTTTCCTTTACCTATCATCTCAGTGAATACTTCCTTTTTCTAAATGTCCACCAGCTTGTAGAAAGTAGTTGATAATCAAGAAGAATAACGGCATGACAATGTCGTTGAGATGAGAGTTCCATGGGGTCTCTTGAGCAGAGGTATTTTTTGCACAATCAAGAGAAACTGTCATTCTTTGAGATATGGTGGAAATAGAGATGATATTTTAGGACAGAGACCTTTCTGGGAAACATCCCGTCATCAGTGCGTGCCAGTTAAACTCTGGTATAGTTCATGTTTTGGGGCTGCTTCGAAGACATGCAGGCCTGGGCTGCTTCTGTTCATCTGTTGTGTCTCACCCTGAAGGCTTCCCAGACTAGCACACTTAGAGATGTACTAAAACAAACACATCTGGGCCACAAGATCTAAGTGAAACTCATTACCAATTCAAGTGCAAAATCTGTATGTCAGAACACAGTTTCTACATGAGAAGACCACTCCAGATCATAAACATTTTTCAGATTAGCTACAGTTTTAAATTAACTATGAAATGAGAGGCCTGGCCTTCTGTATGTGGGCCACAGTTTTACGTCTGAATACCATGAGCATGCACAGGCTGTAGTTTGGGAAGCTTTTTTCCAGTATTCCATTCCAATATTTTCTGGTGTCCTTCCTTTTTTTTAATACAGAAAGGTCAACTATAATTCCCTACAAGAAATGGCATGAGTTTCAGAGCATTTTTCCTACACTATAAGTGAATTATTTCTTTTCACAGCTTACAAAGTATATGCTTATTACTATTTGCAGATGTTTCTTCCAGCTAGTTATCTTATATATGCTGGACAGAACTTTAAGGGTACCACCATGTACCCTTTTGTTTTGTTATAGATTTCACTGTCCATGCTCTATTTGCAAATAAAATGCACAAGGATTTATTTTGCCCCAGATAAGAATTTATATAAATGAATAAACTAACAGGTGTTGAAAAGCTTTTCTAGTGCTTGCATCTGTGATTCCCTCCTGAAACAAAAGTAATTCTGAAAGCCTCACTGAAAGCTTGCTTTGAAAGTGAGTATTTTTGCAGACTGCTGACTGCAGTACTACATTTGCTAAAGAGATGCAGTCACACAATGGTTTGCTTCTGTATTATCTAGGTCATGGGCCAGAATTCTCCTGGGTGCTAACACTCTCCATTTAGCTGAATTTGTTGGTGCACAGTGCAGCTATTTTCCTTTTTAAAGCTGGTCCTAAATGGGAATGCTGAGTGTCATTCCTGGTTTAACTGGTTTTGGTGCCATGTAAAGTCAAAGGACGAACCGCTTCCCCTGAGCGGTTGGCCGCTTTTTCTGCCATGGCCAAGCACTAACCGGGCATTGAAGTTCCCTAATTTATGCTCCCCACCCCACACATTCACCTCTGTTGATTTTGACAGTGTTTGTAGGCTGATCCCTGAAGGTTTTGCAATAATCCGTAAAGAAAAGAAGTTAAAAAAAAAACCAGCTAAAGCCAGCCTCTTTGCACAAATTTTAGGTACTAAGAGCCTAATTTAAATTCTAGAAATGCAAACCCAAGGATTTAAAACATAGTGTATTCCAGAAGTCAGTGTATGATAAACTTTCCTTAAATTCAATGGAGTAATTGTTCATATTTTTTATTCCTAATCCTCTTCCTCTTACACGTGAATATCCTTGTGAGCAGTAGCTCTATCTCAAGAATTTTAAAGAATTACCACACAGCATGGATTACCTGCATTTAAGTTTTATGATTTCTTAGTTAGCCTTAAAGTTTTAAAAATAATTCTGTATGTGATTATGATCCATGCTATTTTTATGATATGTACTATGATGATCCATGTTGGATGATGCATATTTTACACAATGTGCATTAAATCTCTTATGTACATAAGAGAAAATAATGGATCTTTATCCACTCAGTGGTTTGTTTAGGACAGCACAAGAAAATCTAAACTGTGTGACTGGTTCTGGCCCTCATTGCTGCTAGATCTGCTCTTTTCTCTGGAGAGAGCCTTTTCTTCACCTGTTGGTCCATATTGTCTATGAGGTTATTGCACGGATATAAGAAGTATAGCTTGGCCTGACTGCTGAAATACTGGAATGACAAATATTGAGACCTTGCCATAGACATGAAAAACAATGTGGGACTGGATAAAGCATATCCAACTTCTTATTGTTTCATTTCTTAAGAAGCTTTATAGAGCTTATTTCTTAAGGAGCTTTCCAGCAGCATTCTTATGAAAAAAAGAAACCCAAACAGAAGGAAGTTGCTCTGTTGGTGGTCACTGCTGGTGAAAAGTCCAAAAATCTCCTGTCTGAGAATGAAGGCAGAGACAGCCCACACAGGTCTGCGTTCTTCTAATACACACAAATATTATCTATTACACTGTGCAAATATGCTAAAAATGTATACATTATTTATACAAACGCATGTAACTGCTGTGGTAAAAAGTATTTGGGAAAGAAGTTGAACTTGTGCATTCTTCAGACTATAGTTACATTGTTGAGATTCACATTTTTTGCCTTGTTATATTTTATAAACATTGGATTTAATCTGGGAAAGTCTTTTTACAGCTTAAGTGTAATTTCCTGTGCTAAATGGAGTCTGATGAGTGAGGATATGAAAACTTGGAAAAGTTTAATCGTTCCAAGGAAGTCTGTCCCACTTGATGTAGTAGAACTGGTATAATTTTGTAAGAAGGACTGGCAGTTTGTTAATTCCCTGTCCAGTCCAGAGTGAAAAACACCAAGTGAGGGGCTTCCGCTTGAAAGCAAATGGACTTTTGCCCTCCTAATGCGATGAGTTCAGGCTCTGAGTCTAAACAGATGTGGAAATATCATCAAGTGTCTGACTAAGGAAATCACTTCAGCCTATACATAAATTCAACCATGTGCTCGAGCCTAGCTGAAGGCTTGATTTCAGTTGAGATCATGGACTAAGCATGAGCTGAGGTACTCTGCAAAATCAGACCCCAAGTGCTACACAGTACATAAAAATAAATTTTTCTATTGCAGCCTGGGAGCTAAACTTAGCTAATGTATTTGAGCAGGGAACTTTTCCCTGCCCCATCAAATCTAATGAACAAAATGTCATTTCCTGACATGCATGTATCAAATGAGTAAGGGACAAAACCAATGTTGCTGTGGAGCTAATGTTTCAATTTTTTGAATATTTCAAGCAGCAATATTTCTTTTCATTTGATTGCACTCACCAAGTGCAATTGTGGATTTTGCTTTCTAAAACACCAGCTAAGTTATAGGGTAGTAAAAACCTCATTTACAAATTGTGGCTGGCAGGAGAAATATCTCAAGCTTTGAAAATCAAAGAGAATTTACGCTAATTTCTTCCTACTGTTTTTTTATTCTGCCAATGAGTGTGTGGTTCTCAGCCTGCAACATAGCAAGCATATTCCCTGCAGGAAAGAGAGGCAGCAGTCCCTGGCTCTCCTGGGACCATCCCCTATTACAAGCCTCAGGAGTGACAGTCATGAGCCACACACATCCACACTGCAGCTAAGCAAAGGATTAAAGTCTGTCACCTGACTGACATGGATCCCTGCAGCAGCTGTGGCAGACAGACCATAGAAATGAAACAACTTTTGTAAAACGTGTTGTACAAGATCCCTGGCTGCTTAACCAGCAGTTTCTCACTGCCCTGAAACACTGCATTTTCACAAAGCGCAACAATTTTCCTAAACCCTCAGAGCTCAGTCGAGGGCCATGAACATGCATCGGATAGATTCGAACCAAACAGGAGTTTGCCATCTTTGGTAAAAGATTTGAATGACATTTTGCAGGAAAGTTTGTTGTCACTGCTGCCTGTACTGATCATTTCTAAAATGCAGCAGGGATTACTTTATGACTCCTTCTCAGAGGGTCATGAAAACTGAAAACCAAGTCCGAAACTGTGTGTATTTAGGGAAGATCACATTCATAACAGCACTGGGCTGTATCAAAAACCTGTAATAGCTGCTTTCTGAAGTTGGGAAAAATTAACCACCCAGCCCCTTTTCTCACATTGTTCAGTAAGAATTGATCCTGAGAAATGTGTTGTTTATTGACATGATTTTTCCTTCAGGGCCATTGTTCAGTGAAAGGAGAAAGAACGGTTGGTAAAGTCAGATAAAGTATCAAGCTAGCCAAATAATTATATTCTTTTCTGAACCATCTTGTTCCTTCATCAGTACTTCTTCAAACCATCAGGAACACAGCCACAGCCTTGCCACCCGACTCTTCTGTTTGTCAGAAAGCCTGAATACTGCAACCACTCTTCATACAATCATCTGCAATTTAGATTTATGCATAATCCTCAACTCCCCAGTGCTGCTAAACATTTTTGTGGGATGGGAAGGGAAAAAAGAGGGAGAAAGTAGTATTTCTTGAACGCTAAGTTGCAATATAAGTCTACTGGAAAAATATCTTCAGGCATTATAAGGGGACTCAGGGGACTATGTGTCAATACAGACCTCTTTTGCAGACAGACGTGAGTTCACCTGACTGTTCCCCAAGTCAGTCAAGCTGAGGTTAGTCTAACACAGCTTTAGCTCATAAGCCCAGCTAAGAGGGAGGGTGTTTTAACTCAGGCCCAAAGCCAAAGTACATTAAATATAAAAACTCTCTCTGCAAAAAAAATCAGGGAATCCATGTCTCCATTCCTTATTTGCAAAGTTAAGCTGCACTTCTCCCACTCTCAACATACTAAGAGTAGAAGCTCTTCTGCTTCTACCCTTAGTGTAGATGTTAACATGCATACATATAAAGACTTGAAAAGAAAATGCAATTCAGCCTGGCTACAGTGCTGTAAGTAATAACACCTCTTAGTATGGTATTGAGTGTTCCTAAGCAATGGAATTGACTGTCTTTTTATAGTACCCTGCTGGAAATGCTAAACTGACTGAAATACATTTGCCTAGTCTGGTTCTTCCAACATCATGCAGATCTCACTTTTTGTACCTTGCTACAGGCCTTGCAATATCATCTAAACACGTCTGAAACTCATCTAAGCAAAAAGTACCTAAGTTTCAAATCAGTTCTACATAGCTCATTATTTGTTCACTGAGCTTCATCTAGCTCTACATTTTTGATGTACAATTATTTAAGGGATTAGGAAACTTCATTGAACAGTGTTATGGTACTGCTGGAAAGATGACAATTGAAAAATGTCCAGGAATTCTCTCATTTTTCTATTTTCCCCATCACTCACTGCTCTTTTTTCCCCTAGGGTACCCATAGGGATGTTACACTCATCCTCAGGGAGGACTCCTTATACTTCAGTTTCTGATTCATTGACTGTGGAAGAGTTCCCTCAGGTCCTTCCTTGGCCTCTGCCTTCCCCAGCCCTCTGTGAAGTGACAACCCTCCCATCGGTAGCAAAACCTGCACCTCCCCCTAGATGCACTGGCTGCTGTTCCTGCAGCCGTTCTTGTCCTTCCACCCCAGACAGGGAAGAAAACCAGCAGTCAGCAGCATCAGCCTCCAGCTCTTCCTGCTGGGAACAACTTCCCCACGCAAAGCACAGCAAGGAGACTCAAAATTAGCTCCTTATCAAGAAGCACAGCACTCAGTTCCTGAGCCTGGAGCAACACTGATCGCTGCTCTAATTTTTCATACTGTAATAGGTAACCTGAGGCAGCTCAACAGAAGCTGGTTGTTAAATTCTGGTCCCTTACAAACTTGCAAGGATGGAGATGCTCCCATTTCTCTGACAACTTGTTCCAGTATATTACTTTCCCATGAAGAAATACTCTTCTACTTTCCAAATGTCCTGATTTGAACCTTCCAAGCTGCAATTTGCATTTACTGTCCTTTGATAGACCATCTCCTACTATCAGGAAAAAATATGGCTTTGTCATCTTTGCGACTGCCCTCAATGTAGTTGTAAGCTACAATTAGATCTCGCCTTAGTCTCCTCCATGCCAGACTATACACATCCAGCTCCACCAGTCTGTCCCCGTAGGCCACGTGCTCCCTGCCTCGGGAGCCTGCTGCTGGACCCTCTCCAGATTCCTCCACATCCTTTTTGGACTGGGTTGGGGGGACCCAGAACTGAACCGCTATTCCAGGTGCAACAACACCCGTGCCAAGTAGTAATGGATGGTAACTTCCCTCCCTCTGCTAGTCTTGTTCCTCCCAATAGAACTCCCAACACCGTATGTGATTTGCCGTACTCACAGGGAGAGCACTCAACATATGGGCTTATATTCAACTTGGCACCTGCCATAGCCCCCAGGCTGCAGCAGGGCTGAACTCTGGCTGTTACCTCCCAGCCACAGGGTGGCTCCAGCCAGGCGCTGAGCTCAGCACCTCACCATGTTGAATTCTATGAGTTTTCTTCTAACCCATCCTCTCATCCCTTGCAGTCCCTTGGCTTCAAAGCATTTGGAATGTCAACCACTCCCTGTAACTTAATATGATCCTGTACAAGATGTAAAAAATGACAAAATGCAAGTGATATTTTATGTTCTTTGGTCACAAATGGACTTTAATGCTGTTACTCTGCTTCTGGCTGCATTTTTTCCAATTTGTATTTGTTCTCATTTACTTTTGTTCTCAGTTTTACTGAGCTGAAGTCCTGTCATCAGCCTCCTCTTGACTGCTGGCAGCACCAGGAGAGGGATCCTGTGACTACAAGGTTTATTGCCAGTCTCATTTGCTTCCAATGCCCACCACAGGCCCCTAGATCTCCCTGCTGTGTTTGCATCAACAGCAGAGGATATTAGTGTGTCTAGTTCCTTTCCAGCTAACTGCTTCTCCATCTATATCTGAGATTGATAAACTGGTCTGTGCGTCAAAAGCTGGATGCTGTTGGAGTTAGTCCCGCACTTTCTTCCCTTACTCCCCACAAAAAGAATTCTGTTTAGAATGGAAATATAGTGTATATATTGTACAACAGTATATATTGGACAAAAGTGGAGTACAAGCTGTAAGTAAACTGGGGATCTAAGCCGAAGACTATTCAAATGTGTAAGAGGCTTTGGACATTGCACTATGCCTAACTTTTGACTAAGGATTGGCTATTTGGCTCTGTAATCAGAAGTGTGCTTAAGCATGTGGATGATCCCACTGAAAGCAATAGGACTAGCTGTGGACTTAAAATAAAGATAGCATCTGGATCTGTTCTGTCATGGGTCCTAAGTCAGACTTGTTGCTCTAAGTTTCCCAATGCTGCCATCTACAGAGTAAGCAGCATTTCAACGGACAGGCAAGAAAACTGTCAGGAAAATGATAGGTTGCATACAGTGAACCCTGGGTACAGCTCTAAATTAGCAATGTGCAGGTCTAAACAGATACGCCTAAAATCCTACCTGAGATTCTTCAATATTACTCAAATATTTCCAAGGATAGTTCTATATATTAACTGCTGAATGTCCACCTCTGAAAGACTGCACAAAAATGGCAGGAAACTGTTGATTCAAATTAATTTGCTCAACAGACTCCTCTGTCTGGAAGAGCTGCAGTGGCAACAGCCAGTCAGGTTTCTGTCGGAGTGGTCATAAAACACAGCAGGCTTCACAAGCTCCTGTCCTTCTCAACAATTGTCACAGGGAAAATTCAGGGGTAAATTCAGGAAAAACATGAAGAGCTTTAGATGAGAAGTAGAAAGGGTCAAAAGAGCTAATTTACTTAAGAAGGATGCACAGGAAATCAAGGAAAAATAACAGTTCTGCATGGAACTACAGATATAAGAATAAAGAGGGGAAATCAAGGAGAGACAAGAAACGAGCCTCACTTCAGATACTATGTGACCAAGAAAAAATACTAAATTATAAGAGCATCTTCTCATGAAAAGTGTTTTGATACATAGCACTCTAAAAAACACCTCTTGGTCCAAACATCTCCACCAAAGTGTGAAATAACAGGCAAAGATTAAAATTCAAAAACTGGCAAATAGGTAAAATTAGCTGGAAAATTTGAAAAAGCATTTATTTTGAGACTATACTTGCCTGATATGGTTTTAAAATACCTTCCTTGTTTTCTGTTTATGACCTTTTCAATTGTTTTGTCACATACACTCTTCCATGCATTGTGACCTTTCTTCTGAAAGCAGTAACACATTTGGAACAGCTGCACAGTAATATTGCAACATCTTCCATCTATTCAGCTCACAGATCATCACCCATGGTTTGCGATCTCTATCCCAACTCCCAAGATCTTTGTTATCCCAAATAATTCATCTTCCTCTTTCTGAAACCCAGGGTGTTTTAAGTAAAGCCCAGCTGTTTGCTAAGCCCTTGTCATCATTTCTGCAGAAGACAACAGCCTTGCTAGTGATGTTATAAATGAGTAGATAGATAACATTCATTCTTTAGTTTTTCTCTTTATTTCCACTCTTTGAAACTGTACCTGGGACCAGAATGTGAGAAAATAAGAAAAGCCTGGCTCAACCCTTTCCCTGTTTTTTCACGAAGCCTAAATTATTAAGTGTTGCCTTTTGGTAGATTCTTAACTCAGAAGCTTGAGCAGAATGAAAAAAAAAAAGCTTATGAAACACCGAAATAACTTAGTAGCACCTCCTTGCTAATTAAAATAAAAAGAAAAAATAAACTACAAAATACTGGACTGCTGTAATCACTATACAATATACAGTAGTATCTCAAAGGCATTTTCTTGTTGCTTCAGCACTGACTCTACAAAGGCAAAGGCACAGTCACAGCATGCACCCTCAGTAATTGCCCAATGGGCAAGGAGAGGGTCCTCTGCAGCACTGAAGCTCACTGCCCTAGGTAAGGCATACAGCTCACTTGGCACTTCTCGTGCTCCTCCTCCTGTAGCTGGTTTTTACTGCGCCTTCCACTCTGCTGTGCTCATGCCACTTGCATTTCCTCTCTCGAAGGCTGTGTTGCTAAGCAGCCTGAGCCACAGGCACGGCTCCGAGTCTGCGCTGGAGCAGCGGGCTGCAGCAGAGATGCCCCAGGAGGCCTCTCCCTCCACACTATGACAACTTCCACTAATGGGCAGAAGATGATGCTGCTGTAGAGAACAGTGACACATAACACACCTTTTCTCAGCCATAGTTTTCACCTCCCTGCTAACAGAAACTGAAGACACTGATGTTTAGAATTGGAGTATCCTGAGGTTTAGCAAATCCTTAGACTTCGAATTAAAATGTGCTGCAACCCTTTGCTCGCTTCAGCTATCAGGTAATTACATGAGCAGGAACAAGGCCCAATACAAAACAACTTCAGCCCACACAGAGCTTTAACAAAAGCTTGAATTACCCTTCAAAAAACCCCTGAAGCCACAACAGCTTGCAGCATACCCAGAGCACCCGTGACCATCCAAGACTGTGTTACCCAGCACTGTATAAAATGGCTGCCAGGGACAGACTGGGACCTAATGCATTAAAATAAAGGCCCAAGTTAACAAAAGGTGTTTTATCCCTGCTTACAGCTACCTGAAGTATCAGCAAGGAGCTGCAAGAGCAGAAAACAGCAACTAGACTCAGGTAAAAATAGTTTCCATAGGTCACAGTTCAGGCCAAGGAACATATATTACACATTAAGTCTCTTTTCCTTGAATCCAAAATTTCATCCTGCTATTAGAAATTCATGTAGTGTGGGTTTCTTCTTTTTAGGTCATTTTGGACAGG
Source organism: Gymnorhina tibicen (assembly GCA_013399875.1). Classification (NCBI taxonomy): domain Eukaryota; kingdom Metazoa; phylum Chordata; class Aves; order Passeriformes; family Artamidae; genus Gymnorhina; species Gymnorhina tibicen. Next base: position 640,724 of record VXAZ01004425.1, on the reverse strand, counting down.
ACAGGTAAGTACAGCCTCTTCAAAGGTCTTCATAACAGAATCACAAGTAGTAAGCACACACAGCCTAGCCCAGGTTTGTGTTCTGCCTTAGCCAGCAGGTTTGGCTTAGCTACAGGTACAGAGAATATCTGTTCTAATACTGTCTCCTGTAAGGAAACATAACACCACAGTGGGTATTCTGTGGCTTGTAGCACTAATACAGACCACATTAAGGTGACATTTGAATATTAATTTATCACACCTTGCTCCTCCAAAGTAAGTGTATTCAGGGTGGCAGATTGCAGCTTATGAGTTTCAGACTGGACATTAGGAAAAGCCTTACTAGAAGGGTAGTGCAGCATGCAGCACTGTAACATGTTACACAGACTAGTGTCTCTCCATCCTTGAAAGCTTTCAAGACACTAGAAAGAGCAATTGCTCTGCTACCCTGAAGTTAAGTTAACTTTGTCCTCAGAGGAGAGCTTGAGAGTCTTTTGAAAATGTTTACAGAGGATGCCACACAATTCTTTTTGGAGAAAATTAGTCATCACTTTAGTCCATTTAGTCTTCCAGCAGAACAGTTTATTCTCATTAAGGACAAGGAAATATCAACCAACAACTCAATTAACATGACACAGATCAAACAAGCCCTGTTAAGCATTTTCTACTTAACATGTGAAAAAAGAGTCTAAAGATATCTGATGTGTCCAAACCATTCACATTAAAACTTGAGCTCATCCTTTAGCATACGCTCAACTGATGTTGCTTCTGTGTATAGCAAAAGGTGGAAATAATTTAAGTTACCAGAACAGCTGTGTTTAACAAGTACTGAAGCACTGGAGTTTAAACTGCATTTACTGGTGTGCTATTAAACTGCTTTTTCCTCGCATCTCTTCAGAGTCTTAGGCAGACTTGCAGAAAGCCACAGCAGAAAAACGAACTTCTCCTTTTTCACGTTCTGTAAATTGTCTGCAGATCTTAGCAGAATCCTTGGGGATGAAAACATACAGCTGCTTAGACTAACCAAATACACTTCCTGTAGAGAACAAGTCTTTGCAGTTCTTCTCAAGCCCCACCAACTAAGTTACATAGTCTTTTAACATCAGCTAATAAAGACACTTAACAGGTATCTAGCTCTGGGGGATAATACCTTCCGTTGTCATAAATTTAGCAGATTGAAGCACAGACTTATACAGCAAGTAGGTACAACCACTATACACCAAATGCAGACTTCTCACCTTTTTATAAGACTTGTTTTCAGGGAAACAAGCAGAAAGGGAGAAGTCTTACCTTCAACAGCAAGTCATCCGAGCTTGTGCCATGGTTTACAGGAAAGGGCATACGGCCATCTGTGAAAGAAATACTTCTGAATTAGCAGAACTGAGGATAGTGGACCCAAACAAGTACAGACATGATGATATTTGGGAAGTCAGAACAAATTGTCAATAGTCTGAGTGAGATGGAAACAGTCTTCTCAGCTCTACCAGTGACACCGTGCTTTAGGCCTTCAGTGCAACCCATTATCAGTTAAAATCTTCAGGTGAAGGTACAAACTGTGTTTTGGCTCTGAGAGCCTCAGCAAACAGTTTCATTAGCACAAAATATCTTGCCTGAGCCCCCAACACTGTTGTGCAGTGTGAAGTAGGCCCAGTCCAACTGCAGAGTACACAGGACCTTACCCAATTCATACAGGTGTCCATCCACGTTGACAAACAGGATGAAGTGGAAGTTCATACTGTTGTCCTCAACCTTAGGAGATACCATCAGATATATTTGTTAGACTGAAGCTTGTACTGCAAACCCAGTTTGTGACTACGGAACAGAGGACACTTCAACAAGAAAACAAATGACTGAAAACTTAAGTTCAGCTGAAGAGGTCTGTGGCAAGACCTCTACAAAGTCAAGCACCAGAAAACCTAATGTGTAGTCATATTTTCAGACTAGGTCTGGACCCAAATTTTCAATCCATCTTTGAGGAAGAAATCCTGAACAAGTATCCACCCATGAGTCACTCATTTCTCTTTCCTCATGAACTGTAACAGCTATCTGACAGACAAAAAAATGTTGCTCTACCACCTTCATTAAACACTTTTCCCAAGATTTTACACATTCACATCTTACCCGACATTGTCCTTCTTGCGCAACAGAATTGTGGACTTCTTGTATGGCCTTAAGAGAAAGTAGATACAGGTTACTACATCTTTAAGTGCTGAGAGCTCTCAGCAGTTTGTGTAGTTCATATACCTTATTATTTGCCAAATGCTTAGCTCTTTCTTCAGGAGACAAATCAGCTGTTTCATCAAGAAACTTCTTCAGGGCAGACCCCTCATCTGCACAAGATGATCAAACATTTTATTCAGTATAGATAAAGCATCAGTCACAGTTTAGATGCAGCCCACAGTAATCAATGCTTTTTGCACTAACTACAAGTCATTGCATTCAGCCTGTAACTATCCCCAACATAAGCACATTATAACTACCACTTAAAGTAAGCTATTTATCCAGAAGATACCAGTAACAATCTACACAAATAACCGGAATTGTTTCAGGGAAGAGTGCTTCAGGGTACTCTGGATGCTTGTGTTTTGAAAATCACTTTCAGCTGGCATTTAGATTTTCTGATTTCCCCACTGCACATTTGGCAGAAATGTTCAATCCTGTTTTGAAGAAATTCAAGAAAGGTACCGGCTGTAAGGACACAATAAGTAAAAGAATACGGGTGGATGAAATTGTCTGCCTTCAAATGAAGGCAGCACCTGCTCATGACAGGCTTACTTTGGTTTTTCAGAACACAAATTAGTAGTGCAGTACTAAGATGCACTGAGTTCCAGCACATAAAAGATGTGCTGCATCATTGCTTCACTCATCAAGCGTGTGTTATTTCAGTGAATCCTTTCCAAGAAGAACAAAGCAAAACTAAGCTTAAATGCTCATTATGCCTTCCACATGTGTTTTCTTTTGTATAAAAAGGAATCCCACACCACAGAAAGGGGTCCAAGTTCTCCTGGAATACTGGTAGTTGTATTTTGCAGAACTCTGGTCTTTGAACAACAAAAGAATCTTTTTCTATAGTAAAGATACCATCAAAACTATCATCTTGGTAGGAAAAATCTCCTTACAAACCCTTATCTACACAACTTCTCCAGCAAAAAGAAAACATGTTTTAGACTGATTTACAGGCTACTCTGAGCACATCCATTTACATTAGACATAAGCAGCATGAATAACTCCATCTCTTCTTTTGACATCAAGCTTAATGTCAATAACTACTTCTGAACACAGTACTTCCTAGTTACAGACTTTGGTCAGTCCTGCTACGGGCCCTTTTCCTCTTGCATTGCTCACTAGGACAATACCTCTGCAGCTATGAGACAGGAGTCAAAGCACATTCCCTTCTGTACTTCAGGCAGTCCACATGCCCATCTCCAAGAGCTGGATGACCCACTTACCAACTGAAACAGTACAGCATGCCTTAACTGGGCTTGCACGAAAGCCCCACCTGTCTCCCAAAAGCCCATACCCATGCAATCTGCTGTCAAAAAAAATGAAAATTCAAGCACTTCAGAACATTCATACTCACCAAGTTTCAATTTGTCCTTGTTATTAGCAACTGCATGTATCAGACCAATTGTCCCACAGGAGTTACTGACTGTCTGCTTCAGGAAATACACCTTGGAACTGATCTCCTGGTCCTTTATTCTCTCAGTCTGTTGCTTCCTGAAGTTCTCATGCTGTAAACACATAACTGTTTTAGGCATTTCATCACAGTCCTATCTCTGTATTGTGCAAACCACTGGACAAATAAGTTGTTGTGCAGGAGAATCAGTATCAGGACTGGACAAAGATTTACTCAGAAAGTTGTCTTTGTGGCACCAGTAAAGCACCATATGTCTAAACTGGATTCAGGCCAACACTTAATGGACTACCTGCATGACTCAGTCATATCCAAAGGCACTGCTCTTAGCTTCTCCATCTGTGCTACTGGAAATAGCTTGGGGTGGAAAATAATATAATGGATAGGCTCTTTTATATCCTCTCCCAGTAGCTTCGGTCCATTGAACAAGACTACTCAGCATATCTCTACAATAGGCCTTTGGACCTTTAGAGTTATTTGCCTTCACGAGCCCCTCCCCATCAGAACAACATATAAACAACTGTAAAATCCATCACCCTTGGAAGGTTATAATCTTTCCTTTTAAGAACTTGTTACTTAAACTTCATTTCAAAGCCCATCTCCTCATTCACTCCCTTAGCATCAAGTGGACTGAACATAGTAATATACTGAAGAAATAACGTAGGCCTCTGCAGATCCAATGATTCAGCATAGTAACAGAACTGCTATTCCTCATACTCAAGATTGCTCGTGGTTTTTTCCCTCAGTCTGATATACAAAGCAAAGTCTCACAGGAACACTGGTATGGAACGAAAGCCCTTGTGTGGTTGCTCAGCTCATTTCAGTTGAGGCTATTTGGAGGCTGGGACCAAGCACAACACCGCACCAGCGCCAAGCCCCATCCATGCCCAACCATCTGACGCTTGGGTGGATGACAGCCACACTCTTGACGGCAGCCAGTGCTATCCTGTGCGGGAGGGGACACCCACCTGCTCAGTGAGCGGGAACAGCAGGAGCAGCGCACAGGCCGGGGTCGGGACGGCGCGCAGTGCCTCATCCTCGAAGCCCAGCACGTCCACGAAGCGCCAGCCAGGACCCACCCCGAGGCGGGACAGCACCTGCACGAGGCACAGAGAGCGGGTGGCCCGGCCGCAACACGCCCGTCCCCGCGGGGCGCGGCCGCCCCAGCCCCGCCGCGCCCGGTGACACAGCACAACGCGCGGCACCGCCGCGCCACCTGCCGGCCGCGCC